>JAMZAV010005672.1:0-44632 GCA_024449915.1 Sweltsa coloradensis
TATTGATTATTTTTTTTTGTAGGGCTAGAATTGCAATATTCATATTCGAGACAATGATTGGTGAAATATGACGATGAAAAATAATTACAATACCAATGCCCTATGCGGGGACGAACCCACGTTAGGACAGGGGCCCCATTCGTATGTAAATAAAAAAAAAATAATAAAAAACGTATTTACTATTTAGAGTGTACCCACACAGCCACATAACTGATTTTCAGTAGGGGACATTAGACCAAAGCGACCAAGCCAACCCTGTAGACAACGACGTAATCGACGAGTGAGCGAAAACTAACCAAAGATAGATAATTTTTATAACAGGAAATAGAGCAATTGGCGGTATGTACAGTGCGAACAACTGCGTTTTTTTTGTTAATTTGGTTCAAGGACGCGTCAACCGTTGGTCATAATGCACTCTTCTAGCCTAGAGAATAGATGGAGGAGGAGCCAAGCTGGTCAGAAACACGCCCGGTAGGGTGAGGAAAGGGGGGGGGGGGTTCTCACGTCCGCGGTGGTCATCGTCTTCGTCATCGCGTTTTCGTTGTGTTCGGTCATCGTCTTCGGAGACTTCGTCAAGGGGTTGGGCAAATATCTCCGACGACGATTACCAGAGCTCGCCCCTAGTTTCGGGGCAGTAGCATACCCCCATACATACGAGCTGATGTTTGCGAGGTGGACCTTACCTCTTTCCTCGCCTATTACGATCAGCAGAGCCATGCTCTGGGCCGATTCTACCACCGCGGGCCCAGACCGCGGATCAAAGCCAGAATCAACAAGGCCGATTCAGATTCAGATTATGTGCCGCGTTGCTAGGACGGCTCCCAAGTCACCGTTACAAATTCCTAAGCCAAGAACTGATCGACTTAATTCCACGTCAGAAGTTTACTAATTTCTGTCTGTAGCGGGAATCGAACCCTGGACCTTCTGTTGTACAGATCTAGCTTCAGACATTGAACGAAAGAGCGTATTTTTTTTGTCGTGCCCAGGGGTCGCCTCTAGCTTCGAACCTAAAATAATCCACAAAAAAATTGATTTCTATTTTGGTTGCCTTCAATGAACTCATGAGGTTTTTTTATTTGTCCGCCCGGGAAACGTTTGGAACTTCCAAAACATAAAAAATGGCGTTTATTTGTAAGAAAAACAAGGTTCGAGTGGTGATTTTCTCTTCCAGACCCTTTCTAGAACAGACAGAACTTTTAAAAAGATTTCGACTTTTTTATATTTTTTAAGGACGCGTCAACCTTTTAGGTCAAAAGCATCACTCTATCTAGGGGTAATATGGGGGAAGAGGAGCTAATGTGGTCAAAACCCAGCCAGGGGAAAGGGAGGAAGGGGTGTTTTACACCGCGTCGTCTCGTTTTGCCACGTTCGTTTGTTTTTTGTCATCGTCGTCGGATAGGTGTTGGGGAAAAGGAAGTCCCCCCCGACGACAATGGCCAGAGCTCCCCTATTTTTTTGGAGGTTTAAATACTTCCCTTTGTGATTTTTTGCGAGGTAGACTTTTTTTTTAAATCGCCTTGTACGATTAGCAGAGCCAGGCTCTGGGCCCAATTCTACCCCGACTATCACCGTAAAGACGACGACGTGAGAACAGGGCGCGTCAACTGGTTTGGTTATTTCCCAAACCCCCCTGTGTGTTGAAAGTTAAATAAAAATATTAAAAAAGTGTGTTTTTTATCATAATATTAAAAACCTATAGTAGGCTAGTAAACAGTCATTGGTCCAATTCCTTGACAATTGGAAGCCATTTTTAAATTTCTGTTTTAATTTGAAGTAAATGGGGGCGATTTGTAGCCCAAATAGTTCTCAAAATTTCCACCAGGTTGACAGGTGAGCAAACTGCCTTTTTTCCATCAATGTTACTAAATTCCCTAATGCCAAAAACTTTTATTGTTTCCCCTTTGTTTTAATCCCATGTGCACAAACTGTAACCATATCAAACAATCCCAGTTAAATACTTTATTGCATTAAAAAAAGCATAAATTAAAACGCTAAATTGCCATCTTGAAATGGAGTTGATTGGCGCTTAAATTTGCTACGCTCGCGGCCTGTGCGGAGGTATTGCGAGACTGCTAATCTAGCCTACTATAGGTGTTTAGATATCTATGGTTTGAGGACTATGTTGTTCTCTAAGTGTATAAAAGTATAGTTATGATAGTAATAGCAAAATTTAAATAAATAATAAACAATACTTGAATGGAAATAAAAATAGAATGAAAATGTGTATGATAAGAATTAAATTTTGTTAAATTAATTACTAAGAATGAGAAAAGTAGAATGTTTGTAGCCGTTATCAAATGATAGAAGTTCTTCATATAATCAGAACCAACCACGGGTAGGGGGAGGAAAGGGAAGTTCTTACGTCGTGGTTGTCAACGTCTTTTTTACCGTTCGTGTTGTCATGGACATCGTCGTCGGGGATGTCGTCAAGGTAAGCGGGAGATTGAAGTCCCCGACGTCGACCGCCAGAGCTCGCCTTTAGTTTTAAGGAGAGCTCCCCTTATTGCCAGCTGATGTTTGCGAGATGGACTTGATATATATATATATATGATGATTAACCTTGGTTTTATAGTAGGCGACTATAACGCTGTTATGTTAGTACTTAAGACAGAAATTAAAAAAGTGACTACACCGGAATCGAACCCCTTTTTTAAATTTCTGTCGAAAGTACTCACATATGTAGATATATATATAATATAATGAAAATACATTTCTCGTAGGAAATTTGCCAAGGGTGCCAAGCATGTCGCTTTTTATATAGTGTATAAGAGTTAGGACAATTGTGAAAGAGATGTCCAATGGCTTTTTAAGAGGACTCAATCTCTTGATTTCGCATTAACAACAGCTGACTGATAAAAGCTTATGAAAAAGCTCTAAGTCATTATTACCGGCCTAGACGGGATTTTATTATTATTATTTTATTATTAGATCTTTATTCACAACAGGATCGAGATCCCACAAGTGCAATATAATATATTGAAGATACTCACATAAAGTCACAAAAACATATAGAGATAAATATAAACAATATAAACCCCGGACCTCCTGAATCAGAGTCGTGCGCCTTCATGTTCCTCTATTTCCACGTGTCAACGTAACCAGAGTTTTTTTTTAAATTAAGGACGCGTCAACGTTAGGTCATGATGCACCAATCTTGCCTGGGGGACGGGGGGAGAAGGGGCCCAATGCTGGTCAGAACCAGCCACGGGTAAGGGGAGGAAAGGGGGTTCTCACGTCGTGGTCGTCATTGTCTTCGTCATCGTTTCTAGGTGTCATTGTCGTCATCGTCGTCAAGGGAAGGGGGAGGTGTCCCCAATGATGATTGCCAGAGCTCGCCTCTAGTTTCGGGGAGTAAAATTCTCTTCTCTTACTAGCTGATGTTTGCGATTTTTTATTTGGATTAAGGACGCGTCAACCGTTAGGTCATAATGCACCTCTCTAGTCTAGGGGAGATGGGGAGACGGCGCCCATGCTGGTCAGAACCCGCCACGGGTAAGGGGTGGAAGGGGGGCGGGGTCCCACGTAGCGGTCGTCATTGTTTTTACCATCGTTCGTGGTGTCATTGTCGTCGTCGTCGTCAAGGGAAGGGTGCCAAGTCCTCATTAATCGCCCTTTACGATTAGCAGACCCACCCACACAGCACACCACGTTTTCAAAACGTTACTTTTTATGTTACAATGTTCCCAGAATGTTAGTTCAAATTATAACATCTATACAACGTACGAAAAATGTTATGTTTGTAACAATATTCTTTGGTTCTCAAAAACATTCTCACAACGATGTTGCAACATTTAGTAACTAACATTTCGGTGGATAAAAAACAAACAATATTGACCTTTACTTAGTAACATTTTATTGACGATGCTACAATGTCGTACCATTTTCCGTAAATGTCTTGGAAAAACCATGTGGAAACGTTAGAAACTGGCTCATTTCACTTTCTGAGAACATTCATAAAATAACCTCATACATTTGAAATCTCAACGGTTTTTTGCGGTGTGGGGTAGCTTGTCCTGTCTTGTCTGTGCTCTGCTCATTCGACAATCAGTCGTCGGGAGAGAAAGACGCGTGTACATGTGGCTGTTGTGTTAAACGTGATGGAGCGCGGCGGCAAAGGGCGGACGGACGGGAAGAGACGGAATGACTTTAAAAAAGGTGTGAAACGGGTCGTTTCGACGCGTCGTGTCTTTACCTTACTCGTGTGTGAGTTTGACGTTTCGGAACCACAGTGGGTTCCATCTTCATCGACTGATTGCTGAAAGTGCGTTTGTTCGTTGCCTCTCTCATTCGTGATCGTGTTTAAATGCTTTGACCAATGCCTGAAGGATTTTAATACCGCTGAGTGAGTAATTGAATTGTTTCAAGTTCATATCTTGGATTACCTATATTTGCTTATACATATATCTATCTATTCCTATACCTTGCAGTTGATTCGTTTTTACCAGCCACGCTCGCGCGTTTGTATCAGCCTTAAATTGATTATGGTCCCATGCTGTTAGGCTATAGGCCTACCATGGCTGCGACTTGAATAAAATGTTAAAATTGTCATAATTTGTGCCAGTGCTGTACGTTTCTTGATCTAGGCCTAAGTTGTGTGAAAAGGTAATATGTTGCTGCACTAGCAAATGATTTCTGAAACTGTATTATATATGGTTGCCACCATATGATCCCATTTCCAATTATCAATACATGAAAATATAATTTAATTTATAATCGGTGTTTCGAAATAATATATACGCACAATCAGTAGTGTATCTTTACGTCAATTCAGTGAGTACATACTCGCAGACACCGATTAATCAATTATTCAATTCAATTTTTTTTTATCGATAGTCAATCTATTATCCAATAATCGATTAATCATCGATAAATAGATATTTGCAGCAACCATAATTATTACATTATTTAAGAAGTGTAAAAGCAACGTTCCAGTACCGTTTCTCCATGTTACTATTTAAATGTTACCACAAGTTTTACATAAACATGAGTATACACCATACAATTTTGGGGGTTACCGGGCTTTACACAACTTTGTGATACATTGCATGAACGTTTGAGGTTCTATGAGGGGGACTTTTGGGTATTTCATAAATGTTAAAATTATATACCAAATTTGTGGGGGATATATCGAATGTTTAATAGAAAACTTATATTAATGTTGAGGAAACGTTCCCGTGCTGTGTGGGCATGATCTGGGCCATTCTTCCCCGGGCCAGTAATCAATAGAATAGTTGCTTTGTTTGGATTAAGAGCGCGTCAACCGTTAGGTCAATGCCCACTCAAACCCCTAGGGGGAGGGGGGGTCTATGTGGTCGAACCAGTCGGGAAGGGGAAAGGGGAAAGGGGGGTTTCCGTCGGGGTCGTATTGTTTCGTCATCGTTCGGGGTGTAATTCCCGTCTCGCCGCGGAGTCGCAAGGAAAGGGGGGCAAGGTCCGCGACGACGATTGCCGAGCTGCCTCTATTTTCGATGAAAAAATTCTACCCTTCTGATGTTTGCAAGGTGGACTTTTTCTCTTGAATCCCTTTTTCCGTTGGAGCCATGTCGGGGCCAAATTTTTCCCGGGCCCCAAACGTTGTCAGGGAAGAGGGCAAGGTGCCCGACGGTTTAAACCAGAGCTCCCTCTAGTTTGGGGGAGTTAAAACTCCGCCTTACTATTTTACAGCACCCTTGCTAGGGGCTTATTAGCTTAGGTGCTTAGTCTCGTCATTAGTTTGCAGTGCATTCTACATTTCGATTTGGCCTATTGAAGTAATCTCAAAATGGTTTTTTTCTTTTTTTCCCTTTTTGGCTAGGCTTTCTTAAAAATCTTAAAATTTTTTTTCTCGTATAAACCTCTTTTTTATTTGTCATTTTTTTTTGGGTCCCAAAGCCAATCAAAATATAAATTTTTGGTCGATATATTTCAAAATTATGTAGTCCAATCAAAACCTAAATTTAAAAACCAAATCATAATCGGGGAAAAGGAATCACTTTGTAAATATGAAAAAGGGCATTCATCTTATCTATGGAAAACATGTAAACGTTGTACTAAAAAGTCAACGTACTTAAAAAACCCCGTTATGGGTTAATTGTAGGTACTACGACGCTGTTGTGTGGTTTGTTGTCAAAAATTAGAAAAGGGGTTCACCGACGACACGTGAGAAACTAGGGCCTTAAACCCGGGTTAGGTAAAAATTGGCCGCCTGTGATAATAAAAGTTATGAGTTGATGCGGTGTGTTTGTAAACTTAAAGAAAATTTTTAAGGGCGCGTAAACCGTTATTCTAATCGAAATCTACCCAGCAAGTCCCTCCCTGGATTTTTCGAGAAAAACTATTTTAAAAAAACCCAAAATCCAAGAACAGAAAGTTTTTTTTTTTCCCAACCAACATTCATAAAATTTTCCCCCTAAAGATTCCTCCTTTAAGTGTCCCCTCGAAATATCGACACGTGAAACTAGGGCGCTTCAACCGTTTAGGTCATTTTGCGCCGCCTGTGATATGAATGTTGAAAAAATGAGTTTATAATGTGTTTGATGATTATATTGTTTTCAAAATTAAAAAGAAACAAAAAAATCACGGTGATGATTGTTATAGGAAAAAAAAAAAATAAAAGTCTGTGTTCCCGACTAGATGCCAGGCTCAAAATCTAGTTTCGGGGAAAAATATACTCCGTCTCACTACTGATGTTTGCAGGGGTGGTTTTTTTCTCTTAATCCCTTTTAAAAATAGCAAAGCCATGTCTGGGAAATTTACCCCGGGCCCAGACGGGGAGTAAAATTCTCCCTTACATACTACCTAGCATTTTGCGAAAAACAGTCATTTTTACAGATTTTTGATTTAGCGTAATTTATAGAGTTTTTTAACAAATTCAATTGGGAAGGGAATATTTTCTTGCAATTTTTTGGGGGATTTCTTTAAAAAAGTTTATTGAAAAAATTTTTTTTTCCCCACTTTTTTTTGTGAGTTGAATAGCATTAAAAAATAGGAACCACGTACGTGAGGAACTCGGGCGTTTAAACCGTTTGGTCATATTGCCCCGCCTGTGATCTTATAATGTTTTCAATGAGTTTATGTGGTTTGATTATGTATATTGTATTCTTTTTTTTATATAAGAAAAAAATGAGGGGGGTGGACAGTAATATAAAAAAAAGTACTTAAAAAATAAAAAAAAAAATTTGGGAAAACTTTAAAATGAGAATTAAAACATTTTGTCCCCCGTTATCATCATAGGGTATTGTTCTTTGTATTGAGAAAGATAAAATTGCGTGCGAAAGGGCTTATATTTGGACATTTTCTGTTTGGGGGTTTAAGGTACTCACTGTGTCACTCGGGGAATAATTTTTTTCCCCTGGTTAAAAATATCCTAGTTAGCTTTTTGTGGCCCTATTCAAATTTCTGTCAATTCCACCTATTTCTCACGTGAGGTCGAGAGTGGAAACAAATTTTTAATGAGTCGTTGGGCATCACACTACGAAATTTGTTCTTTTGCACCACTCCCAAGTGCTTGTGCAAACCCAAACAATCGCTCAAAACACCTTGACATCTGGAAAGGGGAAACCCAGATTGAAAATCAACCGCGGCGGGGGGAAGTTTCCCGTACAGACCATCAGCGAGTTGCATAGCTTTTTTCTTAAATCATTATTTTTTCATTGTGGTGATCATTTGTTTTAAAGGGCTCGCAAACGTAAGGTCAAAACCCCGCCACTCGGCCACAGACTGGGGAGGGGGGCCTATAGGGCCCAAAACTACCCACGGGTCGAGGGGGGAAAAGGGGGTTTCCCCACTGCGGTCGTCATCGTTTTTTGTATCGTTCTTTTTTGTCATAACGTGGTCTTTGCGTGTGGTTAAAGGGGAAGGGTTTTGGGTTTCCCCCGACGCCCCAGAGCTCGCCTCTAGTTTCGGGGATGAAAACTACCCTTTTTACTAGCTGATGTTTGCGAGGGGGCCTTTTTCTCTAAATCCACTTGTACATTGCGCTCATGTCTGGGCCAATTCTATCCCGGGCCCAGGGAGGGGGAAAAACAAAAACATATAACGCGAGAAAAGAAACTAGGGCGTTTTCAACCGGTTAGGTCTTATTGCGCCCCCTGTGAAAAGAAAGTGATTAGAATTAATGGGGTTAATGATTTGTTGTTTTCTAAGAAAATTATAAAAAAAAAAAATAAGGGTGGCGAAAACTATAAAAAAAACAAAGTTATTTAACAGAAGGGAAATAATTCAGAAATGTTACATGTAATTTAAAAATTTGTTTAATAGATTTTTTTTGCATGTTTTTGGTTCATTTGGATTAAGGACGCGTCAACGTTAGGTCATAATGCTTTCTCTAACCCTTTGGGGGGGGGGGGGGAGGGGCCTTGCTGGTCAAACCAGCCCAGGTTGGGGAAAAAGGGGGGATCTCAAGTCACGGTCGTTTTGTTTTGTTTCGTTCGTGGGTCATTGTGTCATCGTCGTCGGGGGTCGTTAAGAGAAGGGGGGCAGGTCCCCCGACGACGATTCCCAGAGCCGCCTCTTTTTTCGAGGAGTAAAATCTACCTTTATCAGTGAGTTTGAGAGGTGGACTTATACTCTTGAATCCCTTTTACATTAGCCGACCCTTTGCTCTGGGAAAAATTTACCCCGGGCCAAAAGGGAAAATTTGGAAAAAAATTTTAAAAAAATTTTGGATACTTTTTTGTTTGATTGTTAATTTGTTATTTTTTTATTGACTGATTTGGGGGCGCGAAAATCGTTGATATTTATGAAGAAAACTTTATATCTTTCTTTGCATTTTCAATTCGTATAAAACAATTTTCAGGGCCGTTTCTACCCCGGGGTCCGACGGGGTTTTTTTGTCATATATTTTATTATATGAATATTCAGTTTTTAAGGGCGCATAAACCGTTTAGGCATAATGCGCGTTTTTTAGCCGTGGATGTGGGGAGGGACCATGCTGGTCAGAACCAGCCACGGTAGGGGGGGGTTAGGGGGGTTCCACATGTGGCGTCGTTATTTTGTCATCGTTCGTGTTGTCATGTTGCCGTCGTCGTCGGGGAGTTCGTCGGGGGGAGGGAAGGGGTGGAGAGTGGAGCTAAGCTCTAGTTTCGGGTAGTTCTCCCTTAATTTTCTACCCGATGTTTGCGAGTTGGACTTCAATCCTTCCTCCCTTTTAAATAAGGAGACCCTATAAAGAAAAACTATAAAAAACCTAAATTTTGGGTTTGCCTTATTATTTTTCGGGCCCCGAAACTAGCCACACTAGTCAAGGGTGATGCATCTAAGGTAGGTTTTTTAATAAATTTATTTGTTTTGTTTATTTAGATTAGGGACTGTAAAACCGAAAGGGGTCAAATGCACCATCTGCCAAAGGGGAAAAGGGGGAGGGGGGCCCATTGGTCAGAACCACCACGGGTAAGGGAGGGGAAGGGGGGGGTTTCTCACGTCGGGTGTCATCTCTTTTTCTTGTTCGTTGAGCATCGTTCGTCGTGGGGGTCGTCAAAAGAGATGGGGGAAAGTTCGCCAAAACGAGCCAGAGCTCGCCTCTATTTTCGGGGAGTATAAATACTCCGCTCTTTCTGCTGTTTTTGCGAGGGGGACTTTTTCTTTTAAAATGCCTTTTCGATTACGAGCCTGCTCTGGGTCCCAAATTCTACCCTGGCCTAACAAGGGCTTGGTCAGAGCCAGCCAGGGATAGCGGGCGAAAAAGTGGAGTTTTCACTTCGTAGTCGTTATCTTTTTTTTGTCATGGGTTGTTTTGTCATGCCCATCTTTCCCGTGGGGAGCTCGTCAGGGGAGGGGTAGGTGTCTCAACGCGCTGCCAAAACTCCCCTCTTTTCGGGAAAAACATCTTTCCTCTTACTTGCTGGTTTTTAAGTTGTACTTTTCCTCGCCTTGTACGATTAAAGTAATGTTTTTTTGTTTATTTGGATTTAGGACGCGTCAACCGTTAAGTCATAATGCACCACTCTAACCTAGGACTCCACGGGTAAGGGGGGCAAAGGGGGCTCTCACGTCTCGGTCGTCATTGTCGTCATCGTCGTCGAGGGGTCGTCAAGGGAAGGGGGCAAGGTCCCCGACGACGATTCCCCAGAGCTGTTAGTGTGGGGGAGTAATATCTCTTTCTTTACTAGTGATGTTTGCGAGGGGGACTTTACCTTTTGAATCGCCTTTAACGATTCATAGCATGCTCGGGGCCTTTACCCCGGGCCCCGAGGGTTTGGGTTTTAAAATTTTTTTTTTCAATTAAAAATTTTTTTTAAATTTTCCCCCCGGGGTTAATTTCTTCCTATGAGGGGCAAGGGGATGTAAAATCGTTGTTTAAATCCACCTTGACACCCGGAACATGAACTTGTTAAAATAAACGCCCGCGGCGCGGGGAAAACTTCCTTGCAGCCCGATCAGCGTGTTCATTTCCCTCTATGCCCCGGTGCAGGTAACCACAACATCTATTAACCCTTAGAGTTTAATTCCTAAATGAATTGGATGTCCTTACCAAAATGATGACTTGAATACAAAGTTATATAGCTTGAAGTGGCCCCAAGCTATCTGAAACAAAAGTTTTCTCCACAACAGAAAGTAGAAGTTTTTAAGAGCTCCGTACTCCCGAAACGATCAACTGTGTCAAGCCGTGAAAAACCAATGTTTTTTTGCAACACTTAATTTTTAAATTTGGTGTGCTAGAGTTAATTAGCGCCATAAAGTTATGTGTCATTAAAATGCAAATTTGTTTCAACCCCTTTTTGTTTGGGGATCATCATGATCATTCGTGAACAAAAATTTTCCGTATAGTTTTAAGTTTTATCTGAATTGGGTTTTCTACTTTCAGTACAACGTACGGCGCGTGAGAAAATAGGGGGCTTTACCGGGTTTGGGGAATTGCGCCGCATCAATATTGAATATTAAGATTGAGTTTTGGTCGTTTCATGATTTATGATTCTCATGAAAATCGCAATTGAAAGATTTTTTTTTTTTTTAAAAATATCTTTGACTTTATTAAAACTTAATGCTTTATTCGATGTAAAAGATTTTTTACAGAACCTTAAATTTATGATTGAAAATATTCTTGTTAAATTCGTCGCACCCCCGTCGTCGAGGGTCGTCAAGGGGAAGGGGGGGAAGGTCTCCGCGACGATTGCCAAGCTCGCCTCTTTTCGGGGAGTAAAATCCACCCTTTAATACTGATGTTTTCGAGGGGACTTTTTTTTCTTGAAAAGCCTTTACGATTAGCAGAGCCATCCTGGGGCCAATTTTTAAACCGGGCCCCGGGCGGGGTAAATTATTTTTTTGGATTTGCCTTGTTTTTTGATATTTTGTTATTTTCCCATATAAAGATGGGCACGTCCATGGATTTTACTAAATAAGGGAAAAATCGCTAGACGGGTCGAGCCAGCGACCTTTAAATTTAAAACCATGACAAAAACCCGGCTTTTAGCTGACTTCAGCGCTCCCCTGAGAATCGCTCTGGTTGGGCCCTTTAAAATAAACTTTACTTTTACTTACTAAGATTTTTTTTCGGTCTTTTAAAGAAAATGTTTTAATCCCGTCAATTCAAAAGAGAGCTCAAAGTTTGGGCGGCTCAAACTTTCTGAAAGTCCCTTGGTATCGCCGGGGGATCTCAGTCGCGCGGAATCAATTGAGAGCTTTGCCGGATGGAAATACACCCCTTTTAAATTAAACTTGTAAACGTTTTATTTGAAACATCGGGGAAAACCCCTGTTTGAAACACAACTTTCAAAGTAAACCCAAAAAAACATAACTTACAAAAACTAAAAAAAAGGGGGGAGTAGTGCAAACGACGACGTGAGAAAAAAGGGCGCTTTAACCGGTTTGGGCCTATTGCGCCCCCCTGGGTTTAAATGTTGAGATATGAGTTTATAGGATTTGAAATATTGTTTTCTAGTTTATAAAAAAAGAATATGATGGCAATTTTACTTGTAGTAAAAGTAAAAATTTTTCATTTTTAAAAAAAATTTAAAAGTGCCGATGAGGACGAATTTAGTTAAATAAATTCTTTTTAACGATAAAATAAAAATTTATACCTTACATATGATACCTCTTAGAACGGGGGTAACTTAAATTTTTTTTAGACATGTCGACTTTTGAAATATGTTCGGTTTTATTCGTCTATTGTCCGTCGCCGGGGGGGGTCGGAAGATACAGGGAGGTGTCCCAGACGACAATCCAGAGCTCCCTCCCAGATTTTTTGGGGGGTTACATTCCCCCTCTTACGATGAGTGCGTAAAGGGCTTTGTATCTTGAAAGCCTTTTCACATAAGCAGAGCCAGTTTAGGGCCAAATTTTACCCCGGGCCCCGACGGGGTTTATCAAATACAAACCAAAACCTAGGATGGCTAACGCAGACATACATAAATCGTGAGACTATTAGCCTACATTTATGTTCAATATGGGCCCTTTCCTTTGGCCCACTATAGTCCAAAACAGAGATGAAAATACTTTTTAATTTTTCTTTTATCAAGGGCATGCAACCCTTGATCATAATGCACCTCTCTAGTCTTAGGGGGTTGGGGTAAAAAAACCCCTGCTAAACAAACCAGCCACGGGGGGGGAGGGAAAGATCATTGTCATGTTCATGAATAAAAAATATAAATATAATTATATATAAAAATAAAAACGAATATTTTTATTACATTTTTAATTTAGAAACTATGTTCTAGGCCCCCGCCAAGATCATTCTGAGATTGAAAACTACAGAAAAATTTGGGAAACCCCATGCACAGACTATTTTTCATTTTTTTGATGAAGGTGCGTCAACCGTTACGTCATAATGCTCACCGCTAACCTAGCGGGTGTGGCCGGAAAACCCAAGCTGGCCCGAACCAGGACGGGGAAGGGGAAGAAAAAGGGGTTCTCACGTCGCGGGGCGCATTGTCTTCGTAGCGTGGGCCAATGCGTCATCGTCCCTCGGGGGTCGCAATGGTTGGTCCCCTACGACGATTGCCCGAGCTCGCCTCTGGGTTTGGGAATATAAATTCTCCCTTAATACTACTGATGTTTCTCGAATGGACCTTTTCTATTTTAACGCCTTTTACGATTTGCAGTTCTCTCTGGGGTAATTCTACCCCGGGGGCCAAAGGGAAATCAAAAGATGACGATTTAATTTTTTATGTTGCTTACTTCTCTATACATAGACTAAGGGATTCGAGAAGATAAAATTTATATATTTTAAAAAAGAAGATTTTAGCAGGTGAGAAAAAGGGCGCTTTAAACCGGGTTAGGTAAAAAAGCCCGCCTGTGATATTGTATAAAGTTAATGAAATAGTTTTGGGGTGTTTGAGACTACATAGGTTATTAAAATTTTTAAAAAAAAATAAGGATACAATCGCTAAACGGGGGCGAGCCAGCGACCTTGCTTCAAAAAACAAGCAAAACCGGCTTCTACTGACTTCAGCGCTCACTTTAGAAACGTTCTTTGGGGGCCTTTAAAAAAACTTTTACTTTTACGTTTTACAGATTTTCTTTTTCTTTAGTTTGAAGGAAAAACTGTTAAAAAAAATCGTCAATTCAAAGACTGCTCAAAAATTTGGTGGCTCAAATTTTCTGAAAATCCTTTGGCAGCAGCTTCGATGGGTGGAAAAATTACATTTGATTGGAATTTTTTTAAAAAGACTATTTAACATCCGGGGGAAACATTTTTAAAAAAACCAAATTTTAAAAAGTATCCAAAAAAAAAACATTTTTTAGCTTTATTATAGCAAAATGGAGTTTTTGGGGTCAAAGAGATTGATGCTTCTTAAAAAGGTTTTATATTTTGTATCAAACAAAAAACCATTTTTATCAAACATATTTTTTAATGGCGCGTCAAAAGTTAGGTCAAAAGGGAAACCCCTCTACCTCGGGATTTAGGGGGAGAAGGGGGTTATGCAGGCAGAACCGCCAGGGTAAGGGAGGAAAGAGGGGGGGGGGGGGTTACAAAGTGTCGGCTAGACCAAAACCAATAAAAAACTACGCGAAATAACGTTTTGAGTTTTTTATTGAAATGTTGCCAATATCGGGAATGAAATTTTTTGTCATAATGCACCCCTCTACCTAGGGGGGTTTTGGGTTTTTGGGGTTGAGGGGCCCTGCGTGGGCAGAACCAAAACCAGGATGGGGGGGTTTTCACGTCATATATTTTTGTTCATGGCCCCGGGGTTCGAAGCCATGATGGAAAAAAGAAATGCAAATTCATTCTCTTTAAATCCCCCTTCGATTTTCTGACCATCTCCCAACACTTTCAACCTTGAAACAAACATGGGGCCATCTGTGAAAAAAAAAGTAAAACCCTTTTATGTTATTGACAATTGTTCCTTTTTAGTAAAAGGAAAAACAGGAAAAAAAACCAGCCTAAGTCCGATATATTAACCCCCTTATGTTTTCATGTACGCGACATGAGGATCTAGGGGGGCCTCAACCCAAAAAAGGGTTTCTGTGCGACCTTATGTTCTTAACTTTTTAAAAAGGGGAATTTGAGGAGACATTGTTTGTAACTGAGTTTACTTTTATAATGCAAGAATATTATCGTGAGTAATAATTTTGCAAAAAAGGTAAAAATAAAAAAAGGTTTGCTGGGTTATACAAATTTTCGAACGTTTTCTGGTTAAGGGGCGTCAACCGTTTTTTCATAAGCCCCTCTTAGACTGAGGGATGAACGGTCAACCCTGTTTGACAGAAAACCGCCGTTATCATGGGGAAAGTTTGTCACAAGGCCGGGCCAGAGCTCGCCTCTTGTGGGGGGGAGTTAAAATACTCCCCCACCCATAAATTATGATTGCGAGATGGATTCTCGTCTCTTAAAACGCCTCTTACGATTCCTGGGTTGTAAAAGCAAGCTTTCAACGGCAGACACCAGGCCCCCTATTTTTATTTCGCCGCCCCGTGATATTGTAAGTAAAATTTATTTTAAATTTTTTGTTCTTTGAGAGCTTTTATGATTGAAATTTTTAAAAAAAACAAATTTAAAAATGGAAAAAAAACGAAGAAAAGGGGTCGTTGCTGTCTAAAACGGAATTTTAACCCTGGCCGTCATCATTGGAAAAAAGAGCTCTAACAAAAGGCTAAAAGCCGTGAGCCTTTTTCTATAAATTTTCATAGTTCGTGTTGACATTGTCGTCGTCGGGGAGGTCTTTAATGACACGAAAAAATTCTGTGAGCCCAATCCAGCCTTAGGGGTTTTGTGCGAGGACAGGCTAGCTGGTCAGAACAAGGACAAGCCCCCTATATGGGTTCATTTAGTAAAGGGGCCAAAAAATTAAATCCAAAAAAACAATGTCATGAACAAATTTAAAAGCTCTAGAAAAAAATTTCTCTTTAACAGGATTTTGGTCAAAGGGCGCGTCAAAGTTTAGGTAAATGCGCCGTCTGCCCCGGGGATATGGGGAGGAGGGGCCCTTTGGTCAAACCACTACGGGTAGAGGGGGAAAAGGGAAAATTTATGCAAATAACTTTTAGACTAAAGATGAGAAAAAGGCGCTTCAACCGTTGGCACGTCACTCTCCCCCGGGATGTGGGAAGGAGGGCCCATGCTGTTTAGAACCAGCCAGGGAGGGGAAGAAAGGGGAGATTCACATGAAAAAACTAGACGATAGTGAGAAACTAGGGGCCTTCACCGTTAGGTGCGGCCCCTAGCCTAGGGGGTATGGGGCGGTGGGGGCCTTGCTGGTCAGAACCAGCCCCGGGTAAGGGGAAGAAAGGGAAGGTTCACAATGAATAAACTAACGTGATAAAAAAACTAGGGCGCTTAACCGTTTGGTCATAATGCTCCTCACCTAAAGGCTATGGGGGAGGGTCCATGCTTTCAGAAAACCCGCCCCGGTTGGGGGAAAAGGGGATTCTCACGTCGTGGTCGTCTCCTTTGTCATTATCATGTCATCGGTAAGGTAGTCAAGGGCAATGTTAGTGTCCCCCGACGACGATTGCCAAGCTCACCTTTGGTTTTCCCGGGGAGTTTTTTATCCGCTATAACTACTGATGTTTGCGAGGGGGATTTTTTTTTTTTGAAACGCCTTTCAATTTGCAGAGCCATGCTCTGGGCCCAAAAAATTCCGGGCCCAGAGGGGGCAGGGGAGGAAAACCCATGCGGGCAAACCAGCCACGGTAAGGGGGCGAAAGAGGTGGGTTTTTTTTTTTTTGGTTAACTACCTTCAAACCTTTATAACCCCCACTTATACTGGGGGATATGGGGACGAAATCCCCTGCTGGTCAGAACCCGCCACGGGAAAAGGAGGAAAGGGGGGCAGAGTACTACTCTCGCGGAATAGATGAGTGAAGCTAGGTTGACTGAATTAGGCATATTTCCCCGGCATTTCTGTTAAAAAACCAACCGGGCCAAACCCCAACCCAAAAAAAAATACCTAGATTTTTGATTCTTACTCTTCCCCCAAAAGAAAAATTCACTCCCGATTCCCAAAGTTTCAAAACAAAGGAGAATTTTCACGTAGGGTTATGGGGGACTAACGTTTGATCTTATTCACAAAAAACTGGGAAAAAAATGTTATTTAGTCCGAGAAAAAAAACACGACGGGAAAAATTTGCGAAATGCGATCAGAAAAAGGGCTTTGGGGTCTTTTTCTAAAAAAGGGCCTTTCCAAAACCCTCAAAATTTTAAAAAAACATTTCCAGGGGCCCGCGAAAAAAATAGTGCGCATTTTCCAGCAAAGAACTCGAAAACTCAGATAAAACCACTAACATCTTTCAAATTTCTTTGGCCCCCCTGCCAACGTATTATTATTTTTACACTCGCGTTGATGGATGAGTGTTTGGGAAATTATTTTACATATTTTTTTTTAGTTCTATTTTCTTGTAAATGGGTAAAAAGGGTTTTGTCAATCAGTACACATGAGATATCAACCTCAAATTTTCCAAAATTTATAACAAATAAATTTAGTTTTTTGGGGTTCCTAATCAGTGGGAGGGACCAAAAACCGGGGTTTATTGTTTTCTATTTTTTAAAAAACTTTTCCAAAACTAAACGCCAGTTTAATTCATTTAAACTTGGTGTTTATTATTTTTACCCTTTAACCAAACCTTTTTTTAAAGAATAAAAAAGATTTTAAAAAAAATCGGTGAGAAGGTCTGGCGGGCGCAGCCCCCAATTTTGAAACCCGGGAAAATTTTTTGTGGGGTTTTGGTCTTTCGGGGGGTTTGGGGGGGTTTAAAAAATATGTTTTTAAAAAAACATCATTATATAAGAACTTTGGATGCAACAAATATAGCCTTTTTTAAATCAATTCGTCAACACCCAAAAAAAAAAATTTGAAACCTTTAAAAAAAAACAAATTAAAAAAAACCCCCTTTTTTTTAAAAAATTTTTTTTTCCCCCCCTTTTTGGGGTTTTTTTTTTTTTTTAAAAAAGAAAAAATTGGCCCGGTTTAAAAAATTTTTGGGTTTTTTTTCCCCCCGGGGGGGCCCCCTTTTTTTAAAAAAAACCCGGGCCCCCCCAAAAAAAGGAAATTTTTTTTCCCCCCAAAAATTTTTTTTTTATTTTTTTTTTTTAAAAACGGGGAAAAAAAAAAGGGTTTCCCCCTTTTTTTTTGGGGGTTTTTTTAAAAAAAAAATTTTTTTTGGGGGGTTTTTTTTGGGGGCCCTTTTTTAAAAATTTTTCCCTTCCCCCCTTTTTTTTTTCTGTTTTTTTTTTTTTTTTTCCCCTTTTTAAAAAGGGTTTTTTTAAAAAATTTTTTTTAAAAAAAAAATTTAAAAAAAAAAAAAAATTTTTTTTAAAAAAAATTTTTTTTTTTAAAAAAAAAATTTTTTAAAAAAAAAAATTTTTTTGTTTTGGGAAAAACCAAAAAAAAAGGAAATTTTTTTTTTTTTTTTAAAAAAAAAAATTTTTTTTAAAAAATTAAAAAAAAAGTTTTGGGGGGGGGGGGGTTTTTTGGGGGGGAAAGGGGCCCCCCCCCCCCAAATTTTTTGGGGGGGAAAAAAAAAGAAAAAGGGGGGGAAAAATTTTTTTAAAAAACCCCCCTTTTTTCCCCCCAAAACCCCCCCGGGGGGTTGGGGGGTTTTTTTTTCCCCCCCTTTTTAAAAAAAAAAAAAAATTTTTTAAAAACCCCCCCCTTTTTTTGGGGGTTTTTAAAAGGGGGTTTTTTTCCCCCCAAGGGGAAAAGGCCCCTTTTTTTTTGGGGTTTTTTAAAGGGAAAAAAATTTTTTTTTAAAAAACCTTTTTAAAAAAATTTTTTTAAAAAAAAAATTTTTTTATTTGGGGAAAAAACCTTTTTTTTTTAAAAAAAATAAAAGGGAAAAAATTTTTTCCCCTTTTTTTTAAAAAAATTTAAGGGGGGAAAAAAATTTTTTTTTTTAAAAAAAAAAAAAAAAAAAAATTTTTTAAAAAAAAATTTTTTTAAAAAAAGCCGAAATTTTGTTACTTTCTGATTTTGTCAATATGTTATTATTTGTTGTTGTAAAGTCTTCAAACGTAAAATTTGTATGTAGTTTATGTAGTAAAGTGAAAACTTGTTAGTAATGTAGTATAATTGTATAAAATATGTGTCGTAGCATTAATATATTCAAACTATGTAAACGCTTGCTCTATTGTATCTAATGTTCTCTGGAATGTAATTATATATTAGATAAATAAATAATAATAATAATAAAAATAATAAAAATCATGATAATAATAATAATAATAATAATAATAATAATAATAATAATAATAATAATAATAATAATTATTATTATTATAATTATAATAATAATGCTCTTGGCCAATTCTACCCCAGGCCCAGACGGGGAAAGAAATTTAGAAAATTTGCCGCCGTTATCATAGACAACACAAATAATGAAATCAAAATGATAACATTTTGAGAAGTTTGAGTTTGATGGGGGGGGGGGGGGCGGTAGGGAGTGATTGAGCCCTGTTCATCCCCCCTCCCTCCTACGTCTTTGTTTCCGCGGGTATTATAAATATTATGTCACAAACGAAATAACTTTGCAGGAGATATATTAAATAGCTTAAAATAAAAACGTCCAGCATGCCTTGACGAGACCACCAACCACCACAGACGTCAGCAGCTTGCAATTATGTTTGATCGTCATTACTCCCGACCGTTTTAAAAAACAACAATAGGAGCTGCACCCCCCCCCCCCCAACATCTAATTATGGGGGGCTAGGTATAATAAGAATCTGCTCACCTCCACAGCAGACGGTATTGGTTGAGTCCAGACAGACTCTCCTGTGTTGTGTATCTGGAACTGGAAGAGAAGCATCATTAGTAAAAACCATTCCAGACAAGGCAAACATTATAAAGGCGAATGAATTGGGATTTCACTTGTGGTTCAAAATAATGTATCCATCATTTGTGAACATACTTAGACATGACGACGAAATGAGAAACTATGGCGCCGCCTGTAATACTGAAAGTTAATGAAATGAGTTAATGGTGTGTTTGATGATTTTATTGTTTTTTAACTGTAAGAAAAGAAAAAGGGTGGTGATAATAGTTAAAGATAAGGAAAAAAGTATTTATTTGTGTGGAAATAAACAAATTTTAAAATATGCATGTTTATGGTTTATTTGGATTAAGGGCGCGTCAACCGTTACGTCATTATGCGTTACTCTAGCCTAGGAGATATGAGAAGAGGCCCATGCTGGTCAGAACCAGCCATGGGTAAGGGGAGATAGGGGGGGTTCTCACGCCGCGGTTGTCAACATCTTTGTCATTGTCATCGTTCGTTGTGTCAATTGTCTTCGTCGTCTGGGAGGTCGTCAAGGGAAAGGGGAAGTGTCACGGACGACGATTGCCAGAGCTCGCCTCTATTTTCGGGGAAAAATATACTCCGCTCTACTAGCTGATGTTTGCGAGGTAGACTTTACCTCTTGAATCGCTTTTTACGATTAGCAGATTTATGCTCTGGGCCAATTCTACCCCGGGCCCAGACGGGTGGAAATGTGTATGGTATTAAAATAAATTTCGTTTAATAAATAAATTTGAATGAAAAATTTAGAAAGTTTGGCGCCGTTCTCATAGGATAGAAGTTCATCATATGATTGGAAGAGTATGTTTTTTTCATAGGTAATACAAGAAACTAAAATGGTTGAGATATATTTACTTGAAACAAGGTCCTGCCGAATTTTAATGGTGGACTCTTTATTTCCGGAACAACCTATCAACGCTGTTGCATTGACGAGCGAATAATGACCCGCCAGCGAAACAACATATTTGGAAGAGGCTGCTGTTTGTCACGTAACGACAGAATCGACAAGGCTGCTGTGCGCGCATTATTTGGTAAATAACTGAACCTCCACACTCAACATCCATATGATGACATGCAGCAATGATTACAACTCTATAGCAGTGAGTCTGGTAGTTCCCTCCGAGCAATGAAACCTCACGAGCGCCCCCGGCCACCTGGCAACGTCATTGCAGTTGGAGCTGACAACGTTCCAACTGTCCAATCCACACGAGGAACGCAACACACAAGCACCGCCAGTTCGCAATTGTATTTGATTCGATGTATTCCCAAACAATTTCCGGGAGTTGACGTCGTTAAAAACTAAAAACCACTCTATTATCTCTGCTAAAACCATTGAGTGCATTATGTGGTTAGAGACTCAACGCTATAGTCGGTGCTTGTCAACCGCGCCAAGGTTCGTACCAGTTTAAGGTTGTGTTCCGTAAAGGCGACCGGTCGACCATTGGTCGACCACTCTGGGCCCGACTGGGGATCGTTATTTTCATTGTTTCACTCAACGTCTGATTGTTGGGGAATGCCTTGGCTACGGAATGGTGCGTGCTTATACAAGGCCGTGTTTTAATGAAAAGTTGTGCTATCTCGTTAAAATATTACAAAAATCCCATCGTTTACTAAATAAAAGAATGAATGAATGTTTTATCGTCTATTTAATGTAGTTACAGCAACATTGTCGGTAGTGGACATTATTCCATGATATTCCATGAAATTTTATTTATTTTTAGATTAAGGACGCGTCAACCGTTAGGTCATAATGCACCACTCTAACCTAAGGGGGTTGGGGAGGAGGAGCCCATGCTGGTCAGAACCAGTCACGGGTAAGGGGAGGAAAGGGGGTTTCTCACGTGCGCGGTAGTCATCGTCTTTGTCATCGTTCGTTGTGTCATTGTCATCGTCGCCGGGGGATCATCAAGGGAAGAGGGCAAGGTCCCCGGCGACGATTGCCAGAGCTCGCCTCTATTTTCGGGGTGTAAAATACTACCCTGCTTTCAAGCTGATGTTTGCGAGGTGGACTTTTTCTCTTGAATCGCCTTTTACGATTAGCAGAGCCATGCTCTGGGCCAATTCTACCCCGGGTCCAGACGGGGAGATTTTCCATGAAATAATTTGATTTTCCATGAAAGAATTTGAAATAACCGCCCGCGCTTTCCTCAACGACCGGCCCACGACCGCTATAAAACTCTGGGCTTCTTGTTCTAAGTAATTCTTGCCACTCATTATCTTACTGGATCAGATGTGACAGTGACAAGTAAAATAGGAACCAAAGTGTCAGCACTAAAAGCGCAACCCGATAAGTATCTAACTTACACAAATTTGGTCGACTTCTTCCACCCAGTACGTACCTCATCCTTTGATTTGGCAGAAGAATAATTGGTCAAAGTTATTAAACCAGGTTCAAAGTGTAAGACATTTGATGACCTTCGTGTTGAAACCATCACACAAGCTAGTACACCTAACTTGTTAAACATACCTTGTACAAGCGCCTCGTTACACAAGGTCACCCCCGATCATTAATATGGTTTATACATGCACTTCAGTATTAAACATGGCGGTATCACACAGCTACTGCAGTCGTAGACTCCAGTCGCCAATTACAATTTGAGCTTACAACTCGGCCTATCACACTGTCAACCCGAGTTGTTATGAATTTTTTAAACGAGGGAGCGGAGCGACTGAGTGTTTTCATTCAACTCAAACGGCCCTCATTCTGTGATTCTGTCTGTCTGTCTGTACGTCGAAAATCAGCCGAACCGCTGAACAGATTGCGATGAAATTTTAAACAGACATCCGGTACGAGTTTACAGAGAACTGTTAAAAAAATCAGCTAGATCCATTGTGATTTAAGCGTAAAATAAATTAAAATGTGATTTTTTAAAATAAGCTAGCGGGACGAGTCATACCTAGCTGGCATGGCTAAGTGGTAAGCATTTAGCCTACCGCACGGAGTGTTGGGGTTCGATGCCCGTTCGTTAGAACTTTTTTATATTTTTACACCCACATTTTATTTTTGAGGGGTGATAATGGGAAATAAAAGTTAGGTGATTTTGTTTTATCTTGGAAATTTGTTAATGTTTCACGCTAATACGTTTCGAACACAATTACACATGGCGCTCACTCACTCGTTTAGCAACGACTTTGGCATTTCCCTAGTAAGGGCAATATAGGCCTAGGATAACGCAAAATGCTGTAATAAGAAAACCCCTCGTACATTTGTGTGTTTATTATCCCCCGAAAAGGTTATGGCCGTAGTTATTAAAATATATTAATAGTATATTTAGTTGCAGCCTAATAACAATTAAATAATAAATCCAATGTTAGAAGTTACCTGGACATAGGTCTAGGCTTAGGCGTTAGGAACAACTAACAAGGGATCCCGGATATCATCAGGGCCTAGGGTTAGCTCTACGCGTACCACAATCACTTTGTTTTTTTGTCTCATTTATAGACATTTTCACGGACTTTTTCTGTTTGGAATAGGTAAATAATAATAATATAATCAAACAGACATGAGTTTGCTGTACACTTTATAATCCAGTCCCTGGCCATAAGACCCGTAGGAATTTCGACCTCGATGGAATTTTTCTTCTGATCCTGTTAGGATTTACCTTAGGGATAAAAAAAATCTTGGGTAGACATCTGGCATTCCGGGCCCAAGTTTTTTACGACGCCATCTTGTTTTGGGCATATACATATAGTACACGCTCTAGGTTTTCATACATTTTCTATACTTTTGATTATAGCTGTAATAAATCTGACGTTATATTTGGATTCTTAATAAAATTTCAAATAAAATTCTACTAATTTGGTCGTCCTGGGTACATTGTGGGAGTATTTTTAAGGAATTACATATTATTAGTCCTGCATATAGGTGCACTAATACACACATACAATCCCTGACCATAAGACCCGTAGGAATTTCGACCTCGATGGAATTTTTCTTCTGATCCTGTTAGGGTATACCTTAGTGATAAAAAAAACTTGGGTAGACATCTGGCATTCCGGAACAAAGTTTTTTACGACGCCATCTTGTTTTGGACTTATGTATATAGTGCACGCTCTAGGTTTTCAAACTTTTTCTATACTTTTGAATACAGCTATAATAAATCTGACATGTGATTTGGATTCTCCGTGACATTTCCAATTAAATAATACTAATTTGGTCTTCCTGGGTACATTTTGCGGCTATTTATTGGAAAATAAAAAATAAAATTCATTGCAAAAATTGTATATTATACATATTTTTTTTTTACTCGTCATGGAATGAAGTGGAAATAATGGCGTTTTTCATTGGCATGCACTCGGCGACTGCAGAAATGTCATTGTTGTCGACTTCCACTTGAATAACATTGCTAAACTGAACAAATGTAGAGACAAGTGACGATTCTGTGCAGACTAGGGCGCACTAGTGCGACCTGCGAATTAAAACACCATTATACTGAAATTGTACCCCTTGAGAGTGGTGGTAGATTTGGGTTGATTCTATTGTTGTAACAAAAGAAGAATCGTTGCATGTCCAAATATAGTATCCTAGCAGCAAACAGCATTGTATTTGTTAAAGAAACAACAAAGTGTAATTAATAATAATTGAATTATATTGTTGAAGATGAAAGTGATAGAGGTAATTGTGATATGTGGTAAGTTTTTTAAGTTTTTTTTTTACACTTTTGAGGGCGAATGATTCGGACAATGACAGATAAAAAGGTAATTGTGGGGCTGAAATTATGTCGAGGTGTAGCACTAAAGGCAGCGACTGTAGATATATCTAAGTGCATCATATGCCAAATATATCAACCAGGGCAGAATTTAAAGAGGCAAAAAACCCCAAAAATTATTTTTTACCACGTGATCTATAGCACAATACTACACTAAAATCACCGTTTAAAAAAATATATATTTGGGCACAGTTTTAAGACACGATGTTATAAAGGGGCATTTTAGATTGGTACTACGCTCTAGTATCTATGTGGAGCGAAAAAGAAGCCGGTTAAAGCCGATTTAAGAAATTTACCAAAACACCAATTTTCGCAAATTTCTGGATCAAAAAAATTAAAAAATTCGTTTTAAATCACAGTTACAAGATATCTTTTTTTAAACGGTGATTTTAGTGTAGTATTGTGCTATAGATCACGTGGTAAAAAATAATTTTTGGGGTTTTTAGCCTCTTTAAATTCTGTCCTGGTTGATATATTTGGCATATGATGCACTTAGATATATCTACAGTCGCTGCCTTTAGTGCTACACCTCGACATAATTTCAGCCCCACAATTACCTTTTTATCTGTCATTGTCCGAATCATTCGCCCACAAAAGTGTAAAAAAAAAACTTAAAAAACTTACCACATATATCACAATTACTTCTATCACTTTCATCTTCAACAATATAATTCAATTATTATTAATTACACTTTGTTGTTTCTTTAACAAATACAATGCTGTTTGCTGCTAGGATACTATATTTGAACATGCAACGATTCTTCTTTTGTTACAACAATAGAATCAACCCAAATCTACCACCACTCTCAAGGGGTACAATTTCAGTCTAATGGTGTTTTAATTCGAATCGTCACTTGTCTCTACATTTGTTCAGTTCAGCAATGTTATTCAAGTGGAAGTCGACAACAATGACATTTCTGCAGTCGCCGAGTGCATGCCAATGAAAAACGCCATTATTTCCACTTCATTCCATGACGAGTAAAAAAAAAATATATATAATATACAATTTTTGCAATGAATTTTATTTTTTATTTTCCAATAAGTAGCCGCAAAATGTACCCAGGAAGACCAAATTAGTATAATTTAATTGGAAATGTCACGGAGAATCCAAATCACATGTCAGATTTATTATAGCTGTATTCAAAAGTATGGAAAATTTATAAAAACCTAGAGCGTGCACTATATACATAAGCCCAAGACAAGATGGCGTCGTAAAAAGCTTTGTTACGGAATGCCAGATGTCTACCCAAGTTTTTTTTTATATTTGTGTATTATTAATAATTGTAAAATAAGTTGCAGTCTATTCATTCCACTTGCATTCCCTGACGAGTAAAAAAAAAAAATAAAAATAATATACAATTTTTGTGATGAATTTTATTTTTTATTTTCCAATAAATAGCCGCAAAATGTACCCAGGAAGACCAAATTAGTATTATTTAATTGGAAATGTCACGGAGAATCCAAATCACATGTCAGATTTATTATAGCTGTATTCAAAAGTATAGAAAAAGTTTGAAAACCTAGAGCGTGCACTATATACATAAGTCCAAAACAAGATGGCGTCGTAAAAAACTTTGTTCCGGAATGCCAGATGTCTACCCAAGTTTTTTTTATCACTAAGGTATACCCTAACAGGATCAGAAGAAAAATTCCATCGAGGTCGAAATTCCTACGGGTCTTATGGTCAGGGATTGTATGTGTGTATTAGTGCACCTATATGCAGGACTAATAATATGTAATTCCCTAAAAATAATCCCACAATGTACCCAGGACGACCAAATTAGTATAATTTTATTTGAAATTTTATGAAGAATCCAAATATAACTTCAGATTTATTACAGCTATAATCAAAAGTATAGAAAATGTATGAAAACCTAGAGCGTGTACTATATGTATATGCCCAAAACAAGATGGCGTCGTAAAAAACTTGGGCCCGGAATGCCAGATGTCTACCCAAGATTTTTTTTATCCCTAAGGCATACCCAAACAGGATCAGAAGAAAAATTCCATCGAGGTCGAAATTCCTACGGGTCTTATGGCCAGGGACTGGATTATTAGAGGTTATGTTTTACGTAGCTCCTTCCGAAATACTCGTTTCTGATTGGCTCACGTGACCTCTAGTCTGCAACTCGCCTCGTATTTTAGAGCTTGGTCTAATGTACGACTGCAGTCGCAGACTGATAGATAGAAAATAAAGATTAGAGTTATGACAAAACAAATGTTAGGTTATTTAAATTTAAAAAAAATGTGAAACATTTGTTTAAACAAATTACTTTCAATGAGAAATTTTTGAAACTTTGTCTGAAATTTCGGTACAAAAAAGTGATGTGCAAAGAATAGATGTTTTATCCCTTTTCATTTTCATTTATTTAGTTGGAAAATATTTGATCACTAGTTTTCTGAATTTGAAGTAATTGTTTAATGGTGTTTATAAGGATAAGTCAACCGTTAGGTTCCATGCTGATGGTCGTCATGGTTTTGTCGTAGTTCGTTTTGTCTTCGTCGTCGTCGTCGCCGTCTTGGAAGTCGGCAAGTGAAAGAGTAAAGGTCCCCGCCGACGAATGCCCGAGCTAGCCTCTAGTTTCCGGAAGTGATATGTTACTCCCCTACATACCAGCTGATGTTTGAGAGATGGACTTTGTCTCTTTCCTCGCCTTCTACGATTAGTAGAGCCATGCCCTGGGTCAATTCTACCCCGGGCCCGGACGGGGTAAAATTTTGTTAAATGGATTACTTTGGATGAACAACTTGGCAAGTTTATCGCCGTTATCATGATTGAAGATATTCACATGATTAGGAGAGATCAATGTGCGTGCGCAAGGCATCATAATATATGGTTCATCCTGCTAGCATATGATGTATACGGGTAAAGGTACATCACATGTGTCACATCTTCGACCAACCTTCTCTCTGGTTAAGAGAGTATAGGACATTCGTTTTAGGCAACTTGCTGTTCGCTCAGCCGACTGACACCACAGGTGCTTGAAATTTTAAATATATGTCACAAATGTTGAAATATAGGGCTCTGCAGTAACACATTTCCAAATTTTATGCAAAAATTTAATAAAAGAAAAATAGTTTTCACGAATTTTCATTTTGTTAAAAGCTCCCAAATTTACTTGATTCATGATTTTTTCTTGCTGATAACGACAAATTTTCAAAAATCTATGACCGCAGGGCTGTCCCTATATGCTTTTTGACAACTTTGCAAAGTTTCATATACGATGGATGCATCTTGGCCGAGCGAATAGCTATGTGCCAACTACCAAATATGTGCCAATCCCTCTTAAGAGATATCCATGAAAAAGACGTGTGTGGCCTATTCGAATTCTGGACAATACCACCTCTTCTCTACGTGTGAGTCGAGAAGTAGGATACATACATTGACCGTCTAATTTTATAAGTTGAAATACAATGAGTGATATCAAAAATATTTATGATTATGAATGATTATATGAATGAAAATTGTTTTTTACAGGTAAAATGAATAACCATGCTTCGAGTACAATTCTGGTTCGAGAGCTAGTGTAACGGCTTCATTGTCCTCGACGTCTGCTCGACAGTCCAGGTTAGTGTAGGAACCTAAATGACTGTCTCAAGGTTACACCGGCCATTCGGATTAGACCTAAATACGTTTGTCCCCTTGGTTCTTTTCGAAAGGAGTAGGCTACGTGCCGGTACTTGGGTTCCCCTCCTCTCTTCTTCATCATCATCCTCGTCAATCAACACTCATCGTCTCGAATAGTTTGGTTTATTTTTTGGGCCAAGCCAAGCTCTGGGCCAATTCTACGCCGGGCCCAGACTGGATTAGCCATAGTGCATTGATATGAGACGTAACACAATACAAAGTAATCAATATAATATGTATTTTTGTGTAAGTGCGTGTTAACGGTAGGGTCATAATGCGGCAATCTGGCCTAGGAGGATTTACCGACAGTGTTGGCTCGGGCGCTAAGCGCTCGACTCTGATTCGGGAGGTCCTGGGTTCAAATCCCGTCGAGACCGGCAATCCTGAATAAAGGTTTTTCCGAGGTTTTTCTCAGTCGTTAATGCAAACGCAAGGGATTGAGTCCTCTTAAATAGCCCTCGGACATCCGCGCGTCAACAGTTGGGTCATAATAAACCTCTCTAGCCTTGGGGATACGCGGAGTAGGGGCCCATGCTGGTCAGAACCAGCCACGGGTAAGGAAGGTAAGGAAGGTGAGGAGGGCGGTTCTCACGTCGCGGTCGTCATCGTCTTAGTCATCGTCCTAGCCGGCATTGTCGTCATCGTCGTCGTTGAAATCGTCAAAGAAAGGGGAAAGTGCATTGATATAGACGTTAAGCAATACTTATCAATCAATTATGTATTTTATGTGCAAGGGCGCGTCAACAGTTTGGTATAGGTGGTATAGGTGGTATCGGGGGGGGGGGGGTGCACCTTGCGGTAGTCGCTGTCGTCGTCGTCGGGAGGTCGTCAACAGGAGGGGGAGGTGTCCCCGACGACGATTGCCAGAGCTCGCCTCTAGTTGCGGGCAGTCACATACCCCCCTACATCCAACCTGATGTTTGCGAGAAGGGCTTTAGTTCTTACCTCGTATACGACAACAGAGATATATTTTTTTGATTCTGGATGGGAAAGGATATGTTTAACTATACATCACGTTAACGGGTCAGGATCAAAAACCATTTGTAAACTACAATCTTCATATTTCCAAAAAATCGATACAACTTTATGGATACCAGACTACTGACAATTTTATATCAAATTATTATATACTTTTGTACCAAATTTAAATTTGGAACGGGCGACGACGATGTGAGAAAATAGGGCGCTTCAACTGGTTAGGTCATATTGCGCCGCCTGTGATAATGAAAGTTGATGAGATGAGTTAATGTAGGAGTGTTAGATGATAAGATTGGATTCTAAATGTATAAATATAAAAAAAGAAATGATGATGATAATGAAAGTAATATAAAAATAAAATTTATGTATGTAAATTAAAAAAATTAAATTAAAGATATGTGTATGATGTATATTAAATGTTGTTAAATGGATTACCATGGATGAGAAATTTAGAAAGTTGTTGCCGTTATCATATGATCGAAGTTCATCATTTGATTGGGAGAGATCAAATTTCGTGCGCAAGGCATCATATTTGGTACATTCTGCTCACATATGATGTACGGTTAAAGGAATAATCACAATATGTGTCACACATGGGAATAACCTTTTCTCCGGTTAAGAGATATCCGTGAGTTAGACGTGTGTGGCCTATTCGAATTCTGGACAATACCACCTTTTCTCTACGTGAGAGTCGAGACGTATTTTATTAGTCAGTGTGAGCATCACACTACGCAATTTATTATTTTGCACCACATCCCAAGATGCTTCTCGCAAATCCAATGCGCTTTAATCCACTCTTGACATCTGGAACGGGAACTAGATTGAAATCAACATCGTGACGCTGGGAGCTTCCTTAGCAGCCAGATCAGCGATTTCAATTCCCTCTATGCCCACGTGTCCAGGTATATCCAGATGAGTTTGGTGTGGATAAAATTATGTTTAATTAATTACTTTTAGTGGGACATTTCGTCATTATCTCAATTATGATAGAAGTTCGAACGAAGCTAGTGTCGTAGGAATATTGTTGTGTACTTTGCGTTGGAGTCTGAATGGACTGTTTCTGGGCAGCCCAGAAATGTGAAATGTAACTACATCCACCACAACGCTTAGTAGAAATATTCAACGACTACGTGAGAAACTAGGGCGCTTCAACCGGTTAGGTCATATTACGCCGCCTGTGATATATTATGGTGTGTTTGATGATAAGATTGTTTTCTAAGTGTATATATAAGAAAAGAAAATGATGATGAAAGTAATAGAAAGACAAATGTTATTTATGTGAATGAAAATGATTAAATTAAAAAAAGTATATGATGTGGATTAAATTTTGGTAAATACATTACTTTGTATGAGAAATTTAGAAAGTTTGTCGCTGTTATCATATGCTAGAAGTTCCTCATATGACTAGAAGAGATCAAATTGCGTGCCCAAGGCATCATATTTGGTACTTTCTGCTAGCATAAGATGTACGGTTAAAGGTACATTATTTGTGTCACATCTAGGAATAAACTTTTTTCATGTCACGGTCGTCATTGTCTTTGTCATCGTTCGTTGTGTCATTGTCATCGTCGTCGTGGAGGTCGTCAAGGGAAGGGGAAGGTGTCCCCGACGACTATTGCCAGAGCTCGCCTCTAGTTTCGGGGAGTAATATGCTCCCTTCTTAGTAGATGATGTTTGCGAGGTGGACTTTTTCTCTTGAAACGCCTTGTACGATTAGCAGAGGCTTTATTTAAACTAAAGTCCTACCGGCCTCTCATTATTTTAGATCACCGACAGTGTTGGCTCAAGCGATAAGCGCGCGACTCTGATTCTGGAGGTCCCGGATTCGAATCCCGTCGAGACCGGCAATCCTGACTGAAGGTTTTTCCGAGGTTTCCTCAGTCGTTAATGCGAATGTAAGGGATTGAGTCCTCTTAAATAACCCTCGGATATCCCTTCACAATTGTCCTAACCGCAATATACCTAGTTAGTCACCTGAAGAGGGTCACACCGGTTAGATCTGATGTGTATACACTAAAGCGGGCATCCTTCAAAAATGTATTTATTTTATTATATAGATCCAGTCTCGTGGGCTCCCTCGAGTTCTATTATGTTGTTGTGGTTATGGTTATGTATTATGTTCGATTCCTTTTTCAGAATCGGCCTTGTTGATTCTGGCGTTGATCCGCGGGTGTTCGCACTGTCCATACCACTGATTGCTATATTTCCTATTTAAAAAAAAACATCGATCTTTGGTTGGTTATCGCTCACTCATCGATTGCGTCCGGGCCTACAGGGTTGGCTTAGTCGCTTTGATTTACTGTCTCTCACTGAAAATCAGCTATACAACTGAGTGGGTATAGACTCTAAATTCAATTTATTTATTTATTTATCATATAGGATAATTTTCCTGTCAACCCATCTAGTGGAGGATTAATTTTCATAAATAAAACCTCGGTTTTCTACGGTGGCGACCAGTAAGTCACAATATATTGCACCACCAGTGATTACTGATTAGATACTTTAATACAAACGATTTAGTTTCGTTTACTTTAAGGTTGCGTCAACCGAGTGTTCATAATGCGCCACTATAGCCTAGGTGATATGGGGAGGAGGGGCCCATGCTGGTCAGAACCGGCCACGGGTAGGGGGAGGAAGGAGGGTCTCTCACGTCGCGGTCATCATCGTATCTGTCATCGTTCGTTGTGTCATTAGGTTTGTTTGGTTTACCTAGTGTAGTGTAGACTTGTGTAGTGTAGGTGTAGGCATTGAAATCAAATTACACTACACTTTACCCAGGATAACCAAACGTTTTTTAATCTACACTCTGCACTAGATTCGCTCACATCGAACTGTCAAAACTACTAAAACATAATAAAACAACAAACAGTACTGTTGAAGGCACTAAATGAGTCAAAATGATAGTATATGTGTACTATCAGAACGATGAAAAGCTATTTAGAATATAAACTTCAATAGTGTTTATCCTAATTGAGGTAAGAGTACCCTAAGCATTTGCCCTTATCACTAAATATAGTGCCACATAAAAGACTCCGAATCAGTTTCTTATGCGTAATAATCTACTATTAATTGATTTTAGGAGTTATATCGGATTGTCAATGAAAGAATGTGTCATTCATCATGTTTTATTCTGTTACTCTTTAAATGTTGCGCCTAAATTTCTACACCTACACTCTACACGACCTCCTAGAGCTCGTGTAGGAATGCTCACTTCACACTAAGTCAAACCAAACGGCTACACTTTACACTACACTTCATACGAAAACGCTTTTTAGACATTTTGAGCCTACACTAGTGTAAAGTGTAAGTTCGTGTAGCAAACCAAACAAACCTATTGTCGTCGTCGTCGGACTCTTTAACATACGGGTTTGTGACTAAACCTACGGCAAATTGTGTCTTGGGAAACTAGGGCGCTCAAATCAGTTAGGTCATATTGCACTGCTTGTTTAAGTTAATGAATAAGTTTGTGGTGTGTTTATGATTATATTGTTTTCTAAGTTAATAAAATAAAATTATAGATAATAGTATAGCAAAAATTGTATTTATAAACAATAGTTTCTATGTCGGTATGAACATAATGATTCGAGAAATGACGAATTAATGATGCATTTTATAAAATATACTAAATAATCGTTGTACAAACTTCAATTAGAGCAGTTTGTGATATTCAACTCACCCACTGGCAGGGGGTTGCAAATTGCATATGGAAATCATACGGTTAGAGTTAGTGAATGTAATGGCTACTAGGAAAACGCTTAAGTCGTTGTTAGACGAGAGAGCGAGTCATGTTCCAAGTACCCGGTAACATTCCCTTTCCTCTAACCATCCAGCATGGGTCTTTCCTCCATAGCCTAGGCTAGAGAGGCACATTTAGGCCATACAGTTGACGCGCTCTTATACAATCTATACTCAAAACCCTATCATTTATACCTTTTATCAATCAACTTAGATGCAAATGTTCCCGGGCACTCAACACATGACTAGCTCACTCGTCTAACAACGACTTTGGCATTTTCCTAGTCTAGTTGGCAAAGGCGCCTTTATACCCGGAATATGGGAGACCCGGGTTCAAACAACGGTCGGGATAGATTTTTTGATTTCTGGATACTTTATTATTTCTGGATATATATAACATATTTTGAAAAGCATACATTAAGCTACTATGGAAAACATAACCAGTACGAAGTTTGTGTAAAGAAGGCGAGGTTTAATCAATCTTCCAGCGGAATTTCGGGTAACCTTGAGCGTGCAAGATTCGATACACATTGGTCAGTGCATTCAAAAACAAAACCATTGTCGTTAAATGAAATTGTAGACATTTTAGGCCTGTTTTTAAATTTGTTATATCTTGTAGGTTTAAATCGCCACAGATTTTCCTTATTTTGAATGTAGTTCTCAGTTAACTGGTCAAGGATGTCTGTTCAAAATTTCAGTTAAATCTGTTTGGTCGTTCGGCCGTATGGGACCGAACAAACAACCAAGGAGACAAACAGACATTTTACAAACATACAAATTAATCACGAGGAAGATCCGTTCGACTTGCGTTGTAGACTTTGTTCGCTGCGCTCACTCGTCTAATGATTTGTGAGAAACATGTTATTTATCTGATAAAAAGCAAGCTTAGTTTTGTTCAGGGGGAATGAGGGACAACACGGAGGATATCGCAACTACGACAACATTCACTGGATCAACGTTGAGTACGAACTGAGAGACAGAACTATTCAAAGCAACTAATCCAGTTCTTTATTGTTATTTAATGTTAATAAAACATATTTCGTCACATTTATTATCCAATAGGTAGAGAACTTGTATACTCAGATACAAGCTACTGTTGTCTGTTGTTGTTAAATTTGGATAGTTTAGTTACTTTCAATAGGGATAAAGCAAGCTGATAACATGGGTTTTATAATAGTTAAAATATCTTCAAAGGACATTATTCTCGTTGAATTAAACCAAAAAATATCAAAGGTTATCCAAACGGCTAAAAAGGGTTAGAAATTCCCAAAGATTATTTCTGTTTCGGAAAATATTTCTTTGTTTTCTTTATTTAGATCAAGGGCGCGTCAATAGTTAGATCATAATGCGTCACTCTAGTCTACGGGGTATGGGACGGAACATGCTTAATTATTAAGTTTAAGTATAATGGCGCGTCAACCGTTGGAATGAAATGGGTTTGATTTAAACTTAAAAACCGTTAATTTATTTATTTTGAATGAGAACAACGTGAGACCTGGCGGCGGATAGGTCATAATGCGCCACCTGTGATATTGAAAGGTGATCAGATGAGTGAATGGTGTGTTTGATAATGATTGTTTTGTAAGAAGAAGAAAATAAAATGGAGATGATGATAGTAATAGCAAAACAAAAGTTATTTATGTGAATGGAAATAAATAAGTTAAAGAATTGTGTATGATGTGTAACTTATTAAATTTTATTAAAAAAACTACTTTGAATGAGAAATTTAGAAAGTTTGTCCCCGTTATCATATGATATAATTTCGTTGGTACATTTTGCTAGCATATGATGTACGATAAAAGGTACATCACTTGTGTCACATCTGAAAATAACCTTTTCTCTGGTTAAGAGATATCCGTGAGCTAGACGTGTGTGGCCTATTCGAATTCTAGACAATACCACCTCTTCTCTGCGTGAGAGTCGAGACGTAGGAGGACGAATGTTATAAGTCAGTGTGGGCATCACACTACGCAATTTGTTATTTGCACCACATTCCAAGATAACTGTCGCAAATCCAACAATCATTGCTTGTATCCACTCTTGACATCTGGAACGGGACCTAGATTGAAATCAACGTCGCGGCGCTGGGAAGCTCTCTAAGCAGCCCGTTTTGTTGTTGGTTTATTTGGATAAAGGACGCGTCAACCGTTTGGTCATAATGCACCACTCTAGCCTAGGGGGGGGGGGGAGGAGGGGTCCATGATGGTCAGAACCAGCCACGGGTAATGGGAGAAAAGGGGTTACTCACGTCGCGGTAGTCATTGTCTTCGTCATAGTTCGTGGTGTCATTGTCGTCATCGTCGTCGAGGGGTCGTCAAGGGAAGGGGGCAAGTTCCCCGACGACGATTGCCAGAGCTTGCCTCTAGTTTTGGGGAGTAATGTATACTCCGTTTTATACTAGCTGATGTTTGCGAGGTGGCCTTTTTCTCTTGAATCGCCTTTTACGATTAGCAGAGCCATGCTCTGAGCCAAGTTCTACACCGGGCCCAGACGGGGGTCCGATCAGCGTGTTCATTTCCCTCTATGCCCACGTGTCCAGTCCAGATATCTAGCATACATCTACTATATAACCCTTAGAGTTTAGTTTTCCTAAATAGAATTGGATGTCCTGTACCAAATGATGACTTGAATACATGAGTTATATAGCTTGAAGTGAGCTCAAGCTATCTGAACACAAAATGTTTTCTCCACAACAGCAATGTAGAATGTATTTAAGAGCTCCGTACTAACGTACGATCAACTGTGATCAAGCTGTGATCAACCAATAGTGTTATTTGCAACACTTAATTTAATTTGGTGTGCTAGAGTTAATTAGCAGGCCATACAAGTTATGCTGTCATTAATATGCAAATTGTGTTCAACCCTTATTGTTTGGGGATCAGTCATGATCATTCGTGAACAAACTTTACCGTATAGTTTTAATGTTTGATCATGATATTGGTTTGCTACTTTCATGTACGAACGTACGGCGACGTGAGAAACTAGGGCGCTTTACCGGTTAGGTCATATTGCGCCGCCTGTGATATTGAAAGTTAATAAGATGAGTTCATGGTGCGTTTGATGATAAGAGTGTTTTCTTAGTTTATGAAGAGTATTTTAAAGTTTATTTAGATTAGGGGGCGTCAACCGTTAGGTCATAATACGCCACTCTAACTTAAAGGATGTGGGGAAGAAAGTCATATGCTGGTCGGAACCAGCCATAGGTAGAGAAAGGAAAAGGGGATTCTCACGTCGTGGTCGTCATCGTCTTTGTCATCGTTCTTGTCGTCATGGTCATCGTCGTTGGAGAGGTCGTCAAGGGAAGGGGGAAGTTCCCTAACAACGACCACCAGAGCTCGCCTCTAGTTTCACGTCTCGGTCGTCATTGTCTTCGTCATCGTATGTGATGTCATTGTCGTCTTCGTCGTCAAGGGGTCGTCAAGGGAAGAGGGCAAGGTCCCACGACGATTGCAGAACTGTTCTAGTTCGAGAGCTATTTCCCATACGACGGCTTTTAAATTTTTACTATTTGAAAAAAAAACCTTTAAAAAAGTTTTATTTTTTTTTTTTTAAATAGAAAATTGGGGTGTTTCCCCCGTTAAACCCTATGATTTTAAACCCCCAAAAAACAGAAATTTTTTATAGCTTTTTTAAAATTTTAGCTTTAAACTTTTTCTTTACCCCAAATTTTTTTTCTCCACAACCGCCCCTTTTTAAAAAAAATTAATTTTTAAGGAAAACTCCGTACCCAACGTTTCGGGTTTAACTGTTTAATTTAAACTTTTTGGGGTCAAAAAACCCAAAAGTTTTTTTTTTTTTGCAAAAAACAAATTTTTTAATTTTTGGGGTGCTAGAGTTTTTAATTTTGCAAGGGATCCAAAATTTTTTTTGCCTTTTTTTCCCCCAAATTTTGCCCAAAATTTTGGGGTTTAACCCCCTTTTTTGTTTTTTTGGGGAAACAGTCCCCCGGGTTTATTCGTGAAAAACCTTTTTTTCGTTTTAGTTTTAAATTTTTTTTTTCATGAAAAAATTTGGTTTTTTCTACCCTTTCCAAAGGTTTTCGAACGTACGGCGACCTGGAAAAAACTAAAGGGCTTTTTTCCGGTTTTTTTTTGGTCCCCCTATTTTCGCCGCCTGTTTATTAAATTTTTAAAGTTAAAAAGAATTGGGGGGTTTCATTTTTTTTGGTTTTTTATTTAAAAAAAGTTTTTTTTTCCCCTTTGTTTAAAGAAGAGTAAAATTTTTTTTTAAATTTTTTTTTAGATTGGGGGCGTCAAAAACCCTTTAGGTCCCCTAAATTTTCGCCCCCCTCCCAACTTTTAAAAAAATGTTTGGGGGAAAAAAAAGGTTCCCCCCAAAAGCCCCGGGGCGGAAAAAACCCGCCCCCTAGGGAAAAGAAAGGGAAAAAAGGAAATTTTCCCCCGTCCCCCCCCTGGGGCCCCTCCCCCCCCCTTTGTCCTTTTTTTTCCCCCTCGTTCCCTTTTCCGGGGCCCCCTGGGCCAAACGTCCTTTTTTTTGGAAAAGGGGCCCCCTCCCCCCAAGGGGGAAAAAGGGGAAATTTTTTTCCCCCCAAAACGACCCCCCCGGCCTTTTGGCCCTAGTTTTTTTTTTTTACGTCCCCCCCCGGGGCCCTTCCCCCGTTTCCCTTTTGTCCCTCGTAAAAGTGGATTTTATTTTTTTCCCCCCCCTTCCCCTTCCCTCGTTTCCCCCCGGGGTTTTTCCCAAGGGAAAAAGGGGAAGGGCACCCCCAGAAAGATTTGGCCCCGAAAAATCCCCTTTTTTTTGTTTCGAGGAGCCTTTTTTAAATTCCCCTTTATGAAAAAAAAAGACCCTTGGGGGGCCCCCGGGAAAAAAAGGTTTGGGGGTTTTACCAAAATAATTGGGAACCGGAAAGGGGAAAAAATTGTCCCCCCCAGGGGAAAAACTGGTTTTTTTGGGGAAAATCAGAAAATGAAAAAACCCCAAACATAAACCCCGCCCCCAAAAAAAATCGAATTTTAAAATTTTTTTAATTTTAAAAAAGCCCTCTTTAAAAGGAAAAAAAAAATAATTTTTTTTAAAACATTTTTTTTTTAAAAACCCAGGCCCCCAAAAATGCCCAACCCCCAAAATAGTGGTTCCCCCAAAAGTCCCCCCAAAGAAAAAAACGCCCCCCTTTAAAAAGTGGTTTTTAAAGAGAGGCATTCCCCCCATGCTGGGGGTTCCCCCCGGGGTTTTTAAATTTCAAAATCAAAACCGGGGGGGGGTGGTTCCCCCCAAAAACCCCCCAAAGGGAAGGAAAAGGGAAAGGGGGGCCCAAAGCTGTAAAAATTGGGCAATTTTTTGGGAACTGAGGAATTTTTTTCATTTTAAATTTTAGGAAAAAAAATAAATATTTCAATTTTTCCCCAGCGGGTTTTTTTTCCCACTCACCCGGGGTGACAATTTATTAAAAAATTTGGGGAAATTTAAAAGTTAAAAAGTTTCCCCTATGTATGAATTTAAATTGGGAAAGGGCCCAAAATGGGGAGAAATGGTAAAAAGCTGTTTGGGAAAAAAAAAAAAAAAAAAAAAAAAAAAAAAAAAAAAAAAAAAAAAAAAAAAAAAAAAAAGAAATCTAGGGCCTTCAACCCCGGGTTTGGTTCCCCCCTTTGCCCATTTTTTTATAAAATAGTGAAAATTTTTTAAAAAAAATTGGAAAAAGTTTTTTTAATTTTTTTTTTAGGTTTTTTTTTTTTTTTGGGACGATTTTTGTTTTTTTTTTTAAATTTGGTTTTTTTAAAGGGAAACGTTCCCCCCCCCCAAAAAAGATTTTAAAAGCGCCCCTTCAAACCACCGGGGGTTTGGGGGGTTTTTTGGAAAAGGTTTTCCCAAAAACCCTTTTGGGCAGAAACAAGGTTTTCCCCGGTTTTTAAAAGGGGGAGAAAATTGTGGGGGGGGGGGGGTTTTTTGTAAAAAAGTTTTGTTTCCCCCAAATGGGAGAAGGGGAAAATGTTCCCCCCGTTCCCCCCACCGACATGGCCCCCAAGGGTCGCCTGCCCTTTTTGGGTTTTTTTGGTTTTTTTCCAAAACGACCTTCCCCAACCCTGAAAGGGCCCCTAATTTCACCCCTCCTTTTCCCCAAAGGGAAAAGTCGTTTAGAAATAAGAAAACCCCACCCGGGCAGAAAAAACCGGGAGTCCCCGGGTTTTTGGGGGGAAAGGGGTTTTTTTCACGTCCGGGGGGTTCCCTCCCCTCCCTCCCTTTTTCCCCTCGTTTTTTTTTTGGGGTTCCAAATTTTCCCCCTAGTCCCTCGGGGAGGTTTCCCCCCTCAAAGGGAAAGGGGAAAAAGTGGGGGCCCCAACAAAACGTTTTGCCAGATTTTTCACCTTTAATTTTTTTTGGGAGTTTTTTTTTTTACTTCCCCCCTCCCCCTTTAAATAATTTATTTTTTGGGTTTTTTGGGGCCCCCAAAAATTTTGGAAATTTAATTTTCTTAAAATTTGGGGCCCTTTTTTTGATTTTAGCCCGAGCCATGAAATGGCCCCCATTTCCCACCCCCGGGGCCCCCGAAAACCCCGGGTTTTTTGAGGGGTGAAAGCCCAAGGGGTAAAAAGGCGTTATACCCACGGAAAAGAATTTTTCCTTTTTTTTTTTCCTTCCGGAAAAGTAAAAAAATTACCTTTTCCCCACAACAAACCCCCCCCACCAAATCCCCTCCCAAAATAACGTGTTTTTTAAAACACGTGCTTTTTTAAAAATAAACTTTTTTCCCGGGGCCTTTTGGCCCCCCGGCCCCCGCATTTTTGGGGGTTTTTGGGGGCCCGGGGGGGGGGGGGGAATTTAAAAACCCCCCCTTTTCCCCCGTAGAGAATCCAAATTTAAAAACAAATCAATAATTTTTTTATAAAATTTTCTTATATTTTCTTTTTTTAACCCTGGAACCCACCCCAAAAAACCCCTTTTAGAAACTAGGGCCAAATTCCCACGGGTTTTTTTGGTTTTTTTATTTGGGGGCCCCCCCTGGAAAAAAAATTTTATTTGTTTTTTAAAAGAAAAGAATTTTTAAATTTATGGTTTTTTTTTTTGATGGGTTATATTGTTTTTTTTTTAAGTGGGGAAAAAATATAGGGGAAAAAAATTAAGGGGAAAAAGAATTTGAAAATGGGGGAAAAATTTAATTTTTTTTTTTTTTGTGGGGAAAAAAAAATTTTAAAGGGAAAAAGTTTTTTATAAATTTTTTGGAAAAAATTTAAATTTTTTTTTTTTTTGTCCCCGTAAAACCCTAATTTTGGGTATAGGTTTTTTTTTTTGGGGTTTAAAATGGGGGGGAAAAAAACAAATTTTTCGGGGCCCTTAGTTTGATAAACTGTTTCCATTTTTTAAGTGGGTTTCCGCGTGAAATCTGTTATCGGAGGTCCCCCCCGGTTTTTTTTATAATTCCCCCTTTGGGGAAACCCGGTTAAAAAACCCCTTTACTGAAGTAAATTTTTTTTTCAAGGTTTTTTTTTCCCCAGTCAAGTTAAAGCGAAACTGAATCAAGCCCCAAAGGGCAATAGGAAAAACCCCCCTTTTAACCCAAATTTTCCCCAAATCCGGAAAAATACCCTTTGGGTTTGACAACCCCAAAGGGGCCCTTTTTCCAAATAAAACCTTTGAGAAACTTTTTAAAGTTTTTTAAAGGCAAAAAATTTTTTTTCTTGGGTTTTTTTTGTAAAAAGTAAAAACCGACAGTAAAATCAAAACCCGACGGAAAATTCCCCCAAAATAGTTTTTAACCCGCCCTTTAAAAATTTTTCCCCAAAGTGGGCCCCCCCATGAAAACCCAGGAAACTAGGGGTTTTTTCTAGGAAACTAGGATCTAGTACATTAGGCCCTTTAGGAAAGGTTTTTTTTTGGGGGAAAAGGCCAGGGCCCCCTGGCCCCGAGAATAGAAAAGAAAAACGGGTTTTTTTTTATTTTGGGGCCCCTTTAAAACCTTTTTTTCCCCCCATAAAAAAGGGTGGGTCTTTTTCTTTTTTTTTTTTTTCTAGCCTTTGGGGGATTTTTCAAGGCCCCCCCATGTTCAACCAAAGAGGAAAAATCGTGGGCCCGGGTGGTTTTATTTTACCCCCTTTTTTTTTCCCCCGAAACAAAAAGATATTTTAAAAAAAGATTTATAAAACCCCCGTGGGGGAAAAATAAGGGGAAAATTAAAACCGGTTTTTTCGTCCCCCTAAACGGGATCGGGCCCCGTTTATGTGCAAGGTTAAAGAAAATTTAAATTTTTTTTAAAGTGTTTTTTTTTTTTTTTTTGAAATTTTGTTTTTTTTGTTTTTTTTTTAAATTTTTTATTTTTCTAAAAAAATTTTATAACGAAAAAAAAGTTTTAAAAACCCTTTTTTCATGGTTTTTTTCGCCCAAAGTTTTTTGGGGGAAAAATTTTTTTCCCCCAGTCCAGGTTAAAATAGTTTTTAACCCGTAAAAAATTCCCCTGGGGCCGGGAATTAAAGTAATTTCTTGGTTAATTTTTTTTTTTTTTTTTTTGGTTCCCCCCCCCCTTTTCAAAAAAAGTTTTTTTTTTTAAAAAACCTGTTTTTTTTTCGATTAAAAATTTAAATTTAAAAAATTTTTTCCCTTCGGGACTTAAACGAGTAATTTTTTTTTTTTTTAAAAAAAAGGGTTTAAAGAAAAAATATTTTTAATTTTATATAATAAAAATATTTATATATATATTTTTTAAAAACCCGAGTGGGGTTAAAACCCCCCTAAAAAAACCAATTTTTATTTTATTAAAATTTATTATAAACAAAAAAAATTTTTTGTGGTTTTAAATTTTCAAAGAATTTTTGGGGGTTTTAAAAATTTAACCCCCAAAAAACGTGGGGAATTTTTTTTTTTTACCACTTTTTTTAATTTTTAATTTTTTATTTTCCAAATTTAAAAAGGAAAAAAAGAATTAAAAATAAAAACCAAAATTTTTTTTTTTTTCTGGTAATTTTTTTTTTTTCCCCGGGATTTTTAAATTCCCCAAAAAGGGTGTGGCCCCAATATAATGTTATAATAAATGGCAAAAAGGGAAGTTTAAAAATGTTTTTACCCCCTTTATTTTTTTTTTTATGATTAAGGGCGCGTAAAACCGTTAGGTCTTTGCCCCCCACTCAAGCCAAAAAGATATGGAGGGGGGGCCCATGCTGGTCAGAACCCCCAGGGGAGGGGGAAAAAAGGAGGGCGGGTTTTCTCACGACGCGATCGTCACTTTTTTCGTATTGTTCGTTGTTTTCATTAAATTATAAATAAAAATTTTGGGTATTTACATTTTACCCATCATTAACCTGTGTTAGCTGCCTATTTAATGTAAATTCTTTTACGGGTTATCTATCACACGAATGCTTATGATAGACCGGCACAGTTGTGATGGTTTTATAGTACGCCTATGCGTTTTTATTTGCACTTTACACAAATTTAGAAAGGGATTAAATGTCTAAAAAGGTCCGGGGCTCGAACCAAGCTCTACGGGGAAAAGACATGCCCCAGGGTCTGGGGGTTTGCGGTCCCTATCCAAATGTGGTCGCACCCCCGACGTGGCGTGGTATTTGGCCCGAGTTTTTTTCCCCGCGGGGGTTTGGGTCGGGGTATTTGGTGGAGGCCCGGGTCCGGGGTAGATAACGAGGCCCGGGATAAAATTTTTTTCATTACTTTTTAAGCCGAGATAGGAATACAATTTGAAACAGAACCGGGGGAGACGGGTTTTTGGGTTTTTTAAAAACATGGGGCCGTCCCCGGGGGGCCCCAAAGGGGGGCGCCACTGTGGGGGGTGCCGCGTAGAGCGAGAGGGGGGGGTTTTTTTAACTCTAAAGAATAACATTGTTGGTGGGGCCCGGGGCCCCTACCTTCAAATTTTCATTATGTTTTCTACGATAAAAAAAAAACATAGATTAAATTTTAATTATTAATGGCATTTTTAACCGTTAATAGAACAAATCCCTAAGTACTTGTACTTGCTCTCACTAATTTGTATATCGTTTTAAGTTTTTTTTTTCGAAAAATCTTTTTTTTCCCCGTCCCACTGACCACATTTGTGCACGGGGTTTTCATTAGATTGTTTCCCTTGGATTAAGGGGCGCGTCAACCGTTTGGGTCAAAAATGCCCCCACTAAAGCCTAGGGGATAGGGGAGGGGGGTGTCTAAGCGGGTCAAAAACCAGCCATGGGTGGGGTGGAAATAAGGGAATTACTTAGTCATGGAGTCACGTCTGCCTGTTCGTTGTTCATGTCATCGTCTTTTACGAAAACAAGCCATGCTCTGGGCCCAATTCTACCGGGCCCGACGGGGGGGAAAAAGGGAACCTAGGGCCTAAAACAGTTCTTTTAAAAAATAAAATTTTTCATAGGATTCAGGCGCCACACCGACAGGTTTTAAATTCGCCTTATATTTTTTTTATTAAGAAGTAAAAAATTAGAAAATTTTTTTCAATTTTTGTTTTTTATAATTTTTTTAATTAGCGGGGGGAATGAGTAAATTACTGAAAAATTTTCTATGATAAAAGTTAAAATATTTTGAGATTTAATTTTGAAATAAGGTGATAAAAGGGGTTTTTTGTAAAAAAAGTACTTTGGGGGGTGAAGTACATGGGCGTGTTCCGTTAGTCATAATGCAAATTCAGCCTCGGGGATGTAAAGAAGATAGACCCTGCTCGACCGAAAACCCGCCTTAGCAAAGGGGGGAAAAGTTTTTCACATGCAGTCCCCAGCTGCCCCCCTAGTTTATGGGTTTTAAAATCCATTGCAAACTATAGCTGATGTTAGCTGATGGACTTTTTTCGTTCCGCCCTTTTAAATTTAAGAGTGAATAATATTTTTTTATCATAGTAATGGGGTAAATTCTCCTAAAGACAACGTGGAAAAACTAGGGCGCTTAACCGGTTAGGTCATATTGCGCCGTGGTCATATTGAAGTTTTTGATGAGATGAAGTTTATTGTGTGTTTATGAATTTTTTGTTTTCCCAAAATTATAATTATAATAAAAATAAATGATGATTAATAATAGAAAAAACATTACTTTATTTTATTGAAAGGGGAAATAAAGAAATTAAGAAATGTGTATGGCGACTCTATGTTTAATGGATGTCTATACATAATGATGCCAACACCTACAAGCTCAACTACCTTACCAGAGCCTGCCACATGACCTTATGAACAAACTAGAGGCAAATATCCCAACTGTGCAGTGAACAAAGTCATACTCCACAATGGGACAAACTTCCTCGCATCTAGGGAAAACCATGGGCCCAAATTTGCGGAACAGTAATTTTAAACGTAATTGATGCGGCAAAGAAGGCATACGTTGTATTTCGGGAATGTCGTCGGGAAAGGTAGGTGGTGTGCCGGACGACGATGCCAGAGCTCCCCTACAATTTTTGGCGTATTTTCGATTAAGCGCGCATCAACGAAAGGGGGTCATAATGCTCCAATCCATCCTATTGGATGTGGAGAGAAAAAGTCCCATTCTTCTCAGAATAGCCACGTTTTTTTTTTGTATATTTGGATTTAAGGACGCGTAAACCCCGTTAGGTCCTAATGCACCACTTTTAACCTAGGGGGGGGGGGAAGGAGGCGCCCATGCTGGTCAGAACCAGCCACGGGAAAAGGGGAGGAAAGGAGGTTCTCACGTCGCGGTCGTCATTGTCTTTGTCATCGTTCGTGGAGTCATTGTCGTCATCGTCGTCGGTGAAGTCGTTTGGAAGGGAAGGGATCCCTGACGACGGATCGCCGAGCTCGCCTCTAGTTTTGAAGAGTAAAATCCCAATACCACAACATGTTTGCGAGATGGACTTTTTTCTCTCATCTCGCCTTTTACCATTAGCAGAAGCTATGCTCTGGGCTAGTTCCACCCCGGGCCCAGACGGACGAATGATCTTTGTTGTTTGTCATCATTTTGTGTTGCCCACCGTGGTCGACGTCGGGCGGTAGTCAAGGGAGGGGGGGGGGGGCGACAACGACTGACAGAGCCAGAGAGATGGAGTAAGCCTCTGTCCTCGTCTTACACTATCAGCATAAGAATACCCCTGGTTGAGCTCAACCCCTGCCCAGACAGAGACGAACTGTGACAGAAGGGGTTTCCAGAGTTCCTGCCCTATTTGCAGAAGTTTGTTTTCTTTTAAAAATTAAAGGATTTTTTTATCGCCTGCCCTTTTTTAAATTTTAGCGTTCTAAAAGTAACCCCCGGGTATGACCAATTGTCCCAAATCCGGATTCGGCGGTGCGGTTTTGGGCCTTGGCCTCGTTTTTGGATTTGCCGCCTTTTAAAAAGGGGGGGGGGTTGGTGCTTCTAGATTTCATTTTCCCAGTTAAAAAATAATTTGTTTCCCGGGGTTATGGGAAAAGAAACATATGTATTAAAATTTTTAAAACCAGGTTTAAAAGGGGGAAAATTTGGGGCCCTTTCATGGGCAAATTTTGTAAAGGTTATGGTGCCTCCCATAAACGGAAAACGGTAATGTCAATTTCATTAAAACGCT
>JAMZAV010005673.1:0-41997 GCA_024449915.1 Sweltsa coloradensis
GGTTTTGTGAAAAAGATTCTTTAAAAGTATGCATTTTAGAAGGGACCCTGATCATGGTAACTGTTGTTTTTGTTTTTGTTATTTTGTTTTTTTTCTATGGGAAGACCTTTGTCTTGGCATATATTTTTGTAAGTTTTTAGATTTTATTTCTTGTTTTCTGAGGATAGCCCACACAGTTGGACTGAAACGTCAAACGCAATAAAAGCAGAATCGACGCGGCGAAATGTCCCGACCAGTTAATTGTGTGAATTAATAATAATAATAGTAATAATAATAACAATAATAATAATAATAATAATAATAATAATAATAATAATAATAATAATAATAAAAAGTAATAATAATTCAATTTTAATTAAAATATTTTTTCAAAGACAAATACACGATTAAAAACAATAAAAACAATCATTGGATGAGCAAAGCGAAGACTTCAATTTCACTGACCCCCAAAAAATTTAGCTCGGGTGTTTTTTTTTGTGTTTTTTTGTGTTTTTTTGTTTTTGTTTTTTTTATGTCTGTTTGTTAACTCTCTACCAGGCAAACGGCATATCCGATCTTGATGAAAATTTAACAGGACCTTTGAAATCTCTGAACTTAGAGGTGTATTGTTTTTGGGTACAATCGAAGAAATATTTCTCATGAATATCGTACTTTTACGATTTTTTTTTCGATTTTTAGTGCGATATTTTCGTGACATTTGGGCCAATTCTGACCAAACGGGTGGGGCTACAACGTTCATATTATACATGCACATACATACATTAAAGTTATGGTGATGTAGTACCTTTTGAAAGAAAAAGTTGAAAAAGTTAGCCAAAATCCATAGAAATAAAGCTTTTAATATAAGTTTTTTGATTTTTTGTGCGATATTTTCGTGCCATTTGGGCCAATTCTGACCAAACTGGTGGGGCTACAACGTTCATATTATACATGGACATTAAGGTTATGGTGATGTAGTACCTTTTAAAAGAAAAAGTTTAAATAGTTGGCCAGAATCTATAGAAATAAAGCTTTTAATATAAGTTTTTTACGGTAAATAATACCAATTGACAGGTAACAAAAGAAACTTGACAACAATCAGCTACAATAGTAGCAGGGGTACGTGAAAAAACGTAGCATATTACCTTTAAAGCAAACCACTTTACACAGTTGTTGTATAGGACCCTAGGAGTGATTTGGCCCGCAGCACCTAAAATTTGGTCCCTTAGGGTTAAGAATTTGGCCATTTTTTCAAAATGGGCGTCCTAAAATATTGAAATTTTCAAATTGGAATACGAGTGCAGTATAGAGGTCTTTTTTCGCATTTTTCGGGGTGTGGAAAAATCGACGGTAGCCATGCCACGGTCGTGGTTTTTCGTCGGTTAGGCCCTGGTGCCGCCATTTTTAAATTTCAAGGCCAAACGAAGAAACGGTTTGCATCCTGGAGATATGGTTGAGTTGGGTGTCGTTTTCGGGTATTTACGCATGTCTAAATATTGTAGTGGCCTTATGAACGTCCTACATGAAACCCTTATCATAACGAACCGCCATTTTGTAAAATGGCGCACGCCCTCAGGCCACTGTTTGTCTATGAAGAGTAGGTGGAGCGAAAAAATCGATTTTTCGAGTATCGAATTCTAATAGGGCTCAAAGTTGTGTATTTGCATGCTTATCAACGGAAACATATTGGAAAAATATCATACGTTGGACTTTCAGTTTGCGCAAAGGGCTTAAATTAAGTTTTTCAAAAATGACAACACCAATTTTCCAAATCTTTGCCCATTTTTTTTTTTTTTATGAAATGATCCAGAACTTACCACGAGGAGGTGGATGCAATTCGTGTTCCACCCACACCCTACCCAGTACCCAAGCACCCAAACCCAAATAAGGGTGTAAAATATCAGACCTTTGTTGTTTAGTCAAGGTCATTGTCTTAAATTCAGAATTTCCATTAAATTTTGGCATTTTGGATATAGATAGCAGGGTAGCTATAATGTAGCCATTTCTGTTTTCTTGTCCGCACATTTTTCTGCAGACACTGTGACAAGTTAGCTATGGCCAAATTTGCAAATTTGCAATTTGGCAAATTAATAAAAATCAAATTCGCGCAAGAGTTTTATCTTACAGAATAACGAAATAGCCTTTGTTGTCAAGCTTGCAAGCTGTCGCCCCGACAGCTTGCATTTTGTCCAATCTATCAGTTAAATGTAGTCTGTGGCTTCAAAATTTATTGAAGGGGTCGTAAAAGTTCTAACAGACTTCCTCTTCGGATTTTGAGTTCTTGCCTTTAGTACCCAACTATCGTATGTTTTTGTCTCTAATCCACTATCTTAGCCAACATGTTCTCTGGGTGACGGAAAAACACGTTCATCTCAATCACAGGATCGGTGATTATTTTGATGCCGTCTGGCAAATGTCTCGTTGCTTATTGTTATGATAATATGCACACACTAAGGCTATATTATTAAATTTTTCAATTCATTATTAAGTTACTTTTTATTTGGGTAAACTAATTGTGAGGGAGTATCTTCCAATAGCATCCTGCTTTATACAGCAATTGCACCTTTTCCAAACACCTCAAAAAAAATGTTTATTTATTTAGGAGTTAGTACATAGGTATTTATCCCAGACAATAAACTTAGAAGTCACCATAAAGTGTTTTATTATAATGTAATATGCTATGTGTCTGGAAATAAATCTTACTTACTTACTTTTAAACAACCTTGAAGATATGTTAAGGACCATATTTCACAGATTGATATCTCTTTATTTCGAACCAGACAGGAGCATATGTCTTCAAAATGCCGTTTACAAGCATCTTGAGTTCGTTTCGTAGGACTTGTTCGGGAATTGAACAACCGTAAGACCCGGTTTACACAATGTCAGCCATCGGGAGTGACTAAGAGATGGTCTTTGTAAAGACCAACAGTACCTACCTTCTGGGTATTGTCAGAGCATTTCAGACAGGACAAAGTGCTCCAGATCTGGATGTAAGAGATCCTGGAGCCCTTAGTCACTCCCGATGGCTGACATGTGTAAACCGTGTCTTACGGTTGTTCATTTCCCAAACAAGTCCCACTAAACGAACTCAAGATGTTTGTAAACTGCATTGTGAAGACATATGCTCCTGTCTGGTTCGAAATTAAGACATATCATTCTGTGAAATACGGTCCTAGAAAAATCTTTAAGGTTTAAGTTTGTTTAAGCAACGAGACATTTGCCAGACTACATTAAAACTTAAAAAAATCACCAATCCTGTGATTGAGAGAAACGCGCTTTTCTGTCACCCAGAGAACATGTTGGCTAAGATAGTGGATGAGAGACTACACATACGATAGTTGGGTACTAAGGCAAGAACTCAAAACTCGAAGAGGAAGTCTATTAGAACTTTTGCGACTCCCTCAATAAATTTTGATGCCACGGACTACATTGAGCTGATAGATTGGACAAAATTAAGGCTTAACTGTCGCCCCGGTAAGCTTGACAACAGAGACTATTTCGTCAATTCTGCAAGATAAAACTCTGCACGAGTTTGATTTTTTAAATTTGCCATGCCATAGCCCAAACTGTCGAAAAATGCGGCAACCCGTCACAGAGTCTGCAGAAAAGTGTGCGGAGAAACAAAGATGGATACATTTGAGCAACTCTTTTCTAAATATCCAAATCGACAAATTTTATGGAAAATCTGAATTTAAGACAATGTCCTTGACTAAATCAACAAAGGTATGACATTTAACACGCCCTAATTGGTTGGATGGGTTTGGGTAGGCCTACTGGGTAGAACACGAATTGCAGCACCTCCTCGTGTAAAGTCTGGATCATTTCATTAAAATTGTAAATTGGGCGAAGATTTGAAAATTTTGGTGTTTTTGTAATTTATTCAAACTTAAGGGTCTTTGCGCGAACTTTAAGTCCAACGTATGATTTTTTCATTATTTTTCCGTTGATAAGCATGCAAATACGCAACTTTTAGCCCTATTAGATTTCTATACTCGAAACATTGATTTGTTAATTTTGTCATTTTTCATTTTCATTTCGCCCCGTTGAGCGAACTGAAGATCCAACGTATGATTTTTTCAATATTTTTCCGTTAATTAGCATGCAAATACACAACTTTTGAGTCCTATTAGAATTCGATACTCGAAAAATCGATGTTTTTTGCTCCACCCTATACTGTTCATAGACAAGCAGGGGCCTAAGGGCGTGCGCCATTTCTGAAATGGTGGTTCATTATGATAAGGGTTTTCATGTAGGACGTTTTAAGGCCACTACAGTATTTAGACATGCGTAAATACCCGAAAACGACACCCAACTCAACCACATCTCCAGGATGCAAACCGTTTCTTCGTTTGGCCTTGAAATTTAAAAATGGCGGCACCAGGGCCTAACCGACGAAAACCATGACCGTGGCATGGCTACCGTCGATTTTTCCCACACCCGAATCATGCGAAATCGACCTTTATACTGCACTCGTGTTAAATTTTGAAAATTTCAATATTTTAGACGCCATTTTGAAAAAAATGGCCAAATTCTTAACCCTAAGGGGCCAAAAATTAGGTGCTGCGGGCCAAATCACTCCTAGGGTCCTATACAACAACTGTGCAAAGTGGTTTGCTTTAAAGGTAATATGCTACGTTTTCCCTGGATTTTGTAGTGTTACCCCTGCCACTACAATGCGTAGGCAGCAAACAAAGAACTTGCAAAAGTAAAGATATCCCATGCAAACTAAAAATTTTAAAAAGCTCATCCATCAACGCGGCGGGACTTTAGCGTTTTCCTAGTAATTACAATAATCATGATTAGAAGATCAGCTTGAGGTTCTGGACATAGTTTGATATAGTCATCGAACTAAGATGGTCAGGTTTCTTGTCCTGAAACTGTATCTTCACAGGGATCTTGCACTCCGTCGAATCGTTGTGATTTTAGAACTTGACGGAGAATGGGATCAGTTGGTTGGGTTTTTGCAGTAGGAGAGCCTGGATGTGGTCCGAGAGAATGTGGCGAAGTTCTGGGTAAAAAATTCATGTTTCTCGTAGTTATACTCGCAAGGAGTGTCTTCCTCATAAATCTCTGCATACTTCGGGTTGTATTGGAAGGCAGTGAAGAACTTGACGGAGAATGGGATCACTTGGTTGGGTTTTTGCAGCAGGAGAGCCTGGATGTCTACATGCGAGATGGTGCTGCACCACAGAACCGTGATAGATGTCCTTGTCTTGACAATGTACAATATTTGTTCTGTTGTGTGTCGATACACTCTAGAATATTCTAGAATATTTGTCAGTTTCTATTTCACCTTATTTCACATGTCTTACACAACACAAGACTTTGGTAGCCTTCATGTCACGAGCGTTTAGTCACCATCACGGGTTACTTGTTGTTCCCAACTTGATCAGCTGGATATAAGTCATACGTAGGGACACTAGGGGTGGAAGCTAGGAACAGAGTGGGGACAGAGTCTTCCTTCTTTCTAGAGACACTTCCAACAGGCAGAACTACTTGGGTATTGCCCGCAGTCAGTCATACTTACTCCCTATTTAATTACAATGGTATTTAGCGTTCTCCAATATCATTATGTCAAAGCCTAAGCCGCAACATAATAATATGAAGAGCTGAATAGATTGTGAGATCACACCTAATTAAATCCAACTTGATAATATCCACCACTTACCTTAGTAAGACAAGCTATATTTGAGTTCTCCAACATTACCGGGCTTTAAGTCAAGTGCTTAAGGAGTTGTAATATTGAGGTTCCAAATATAGAAGGATATTATTCCCCTGTCATAATTCCTGCATTTAATTAAGTAGTATTATAAAGGTATATTTCTATCTACGAATATTGCTGATGGCTAAACTCACGGTATGAGTGACATCAATTAACTTCAGTGCGCAATAATATAATATCTGTACCTTCGCATCACCAAGCAAGTAAGTACCATGTTTTCAATATACATAAAAGGTTAAGCCGAATAGGGCTATAGATAGGATAAAGAAATCCCCTAGAATAAGGAAACATGCTAAATATGTTATATGTATAATAATGGTAATAAAACGAGCTATGTAATCTGAAGTACGTTTCCTCCTTGCACCCTTATTGGCAGCCTCACAGCTCCAAGATTCACGCGCCTAGGACGCACGTTCACCTACCAGGTATTTCTCACGTAAGTGAGTGGTGGCAGCACTACTAGAATATGGGCATTAGATGGCCACATGGTGGCAACTTCTAGCCACATATCAGTTCACAGGGAAGGTAGTTGACTCTCCCAATCCAGAGGTAGTAGAGTACTCATTTCGTCTCTCTTCGATCGTGGCGAAATGTCTGTCAACGCAACTGATAATCTTGACACTACACTAATGTTCCCGTTGATTGTTGCTTGTGCTGACGAGCGAACCTGAAAGTATTGCTGGTCTTTACCGGCATGTTTCACGCTGATTGTAACTTTCCCGCACTCCTCCTTTGTGTCCGTATTTTCAATTATCAACTCCTCGTGAAACGCGATCTCATCATAGATCTCGTCATCAATGTAAAATTTGTATCTTTGAGACAGTTCATCGTGTGGAAAGATAGATAGATAGATAGATAGATATTTTTATTCACTTAGACTAGTACAGTGTACAAGTATAACTCTTTGCAGAGAAAGTGAATAGTCTATAATTAATAATTAATAATAAAAGTGATAGTAATTATAATGATATACACAGTGTTAGAAGAAAGAATAGTTGAATATAAAGCATAAATGATAATTGATATGGATATTGATATTGATATGTATGATGATTGATAATATTGATATATAATATATAAATATAAATAAATTAAGTTTTTAAGGCTTTCGTGGCCCGAAGTATTAGAATCACAATTGTAAACTTGTCGGGTTATTTCGCCACGTCGATTTGACTTACCACATGTCAACGTTTCTGGACCGCTCTGGGCCCCGTCATCAGGACGACTCGTCTGATGACGGGGCCCAGAGCGGTCCAGAAACGTTGACATGGGTAAGTCAAATCGACGTGGCGAAATAACCCGACAAGTTTACAATTGTGATTCTAATATAAATATATAATATGAATGATTCGTTAATTGATTAATAATGATAACACAGTGTTTATGTTAAAGTAGAGTAGATGCAAAAAATAGCATGCGCTACTATAGATTAAACTCATATATAATAAAGAAAAGTTGGATATAAAGCAATTTTGATGTGATATTGTGATAATATTTGCTGATGGCACAGAAAACAGCAATGATGTACAGGAGAATGTGTCTAGTATATATATGACGATTGATTGATTGATTAGTGTTTATGGTAAAGTAGAGTAGAGTAGGTGCCCTACTAGATTAAGAATTCATATAGAATAAAGAAAAATTGGATATAAAGCAATAATTGATATGATATTGTGATAAGAATTGCTAATGGCACAGAAAACAGCAATGATGTACAGTAGAATGTGTCTATAATATATAATTGATATATATATATGTGTGTGTGATGATTGATTGATTAGTGTTTATGTTAAAGTAAAGTAGATGCAAAATAATAGAATGCCCTACTAGATTAAGAATTCATATAGAATAAAGAAAGTTGGATATAAAGCAATATTGATGTGATATTGTGATGAGAATTGCTGATGGCACAGAAAACAGCAATTGGAGGATGTACAGCAGAATGTGTCTTATATACCTGCACAATCCAAGGAAGCGTGTAAGCACATATTATATATAGAAGTTTGTTACATCATTTCGGCTAAGGGAACATTTGAAAATTTTAAATTACAGTGCTTGTTTGTGGTTATACTCTAGATAATTTGTAAATATTATAATGAAAAAATGAATTAACTGCAAATATTTACATGGAGAGGTAGTCATTGATGGAGTAAAAGCTGTTTGCTGTAAGATATGATTTCAACTTATGTTTAAAGGAAGACAGGGTGGGAGAGGTTTTGATGTGGTCAGGGAGCTTATTGTAGAGGGTGGAAGATAGATATTCAGGGCCTTGTGCAAAGAGGCGCAGATTGTGGGAGGGCCTGTGTATGTGAAGGTTGGCTCTAGTGTTTTGCAATTATAGCCAATCGCTTTGATTTGTGGGGCTTACTGAAATCTTTTGTAATGATAATGATATTCAGAATACCTCATTCCCACCCGTGGTTTTATCACCTTGAATGGTGTGATGACACTATGTTGAGCGTATTTGCCACCGACGGACTGTCGTAAAGCGCTGCCACTGGCACTTCTTAGCAAATATCACCATGTACCGGTACATAAATAGATCATTTTACTATCTTTCTAATCTAAATATTGTCTTATGCCGGACACGTGTTCCACATATATATTTCGAGACCACTTGATAGTTTCGCTGACCATTTTTTTCCTCATTGATGTAGCACATCTCTTACTTATACCTAAGGCGCGCAATACTCGTTCATTTTCTTGGTCCCATCCTCCAAGACTACCGACTATAAAGGCATCCACTGTGGTAGAGTATCCTTCTGATTCAAATACCTTAGCAGTCTCCCGGTATATAAATATATATATATATATATATATAAAAAAATAATAATAATAATAATAATAATAATAATTAATAATAATAATAATAATAATAATAATAATAATAATATAATAATAGCCCCAAAATAACCCCAACATTGTTGGGGTTACAAGCTAGTCAAGTTCGAGATAAGGTTGCTGGTTAAATTTCGATTGCCGCTGACATATCCAAGCATTCCATCTCAAATTTTTGACTATCATCTTGATCTACTAGTGAACGTACTACAGTGAACATGAAGGGAAGTATTAGTTTTTTAGTATTTATAAACCCTTATTTTTGTAGTTTTATATATCGTTTGTCCTAGACCCTAGGCTGTAAATAACATTGAAACAGTTTGAATTTTTGTTATATTGTTGACAGTTAGTGTAGGCATATAATTCCATTTAGAGGCATAGTTGGTAACTTCAGCAAGGTAATATATTCTAAAATAGTAAAATATTTACAGTTACGTAAAGCACGCGTTAATTATTTTGCAGTCGAGAAAGATTGAAGTCTTCTAAATTCGTCAAATAGAAAAAGATTTATCAAAACGAAAGGCAAGGAAGGTTGAGAAAAAGCGAAGACCTCATCACCGCCCTGAAGTGATGACATCATTGAGACAAGTGTTTTTTATTCCTTTTTAAGGTTGCCATTGACTTTATAAACAATAAACAAATAATAGGTTGACTTTGACAGATAGTAAGAAATAATTTTAATCTAGAAACAAGGAAAATAGGCGAACTAACAGACGATTGGATGTGTCTGTAATGTGAATCATTACGACCCACCAAAAGGCTGGAAAATGGAGACAGCGCATCAAATTGGAACAGAAGATATGAACATTTGTGGTGAATGCGTACTCTTATAGGGTAACGTTTATTGAGAAGGTTTTAATAGGTTATCGACAAGAGCTCCATAGGGAGTTTTTTGTTTCTTGAATATCCATTTTTTTAGAGTAATATGAAGCAGAGAAAATAGCTTTGACCAAAGAAGATTATAGTTAAAATAAAATGTTTACCAGTAAACATATAAAATAGAATACAAACGCGAAGTGAGAACAACTACAAGCACACAAGATGATACGGCAATTACACCACAGAGGACAGCGAAGAAGAAGACCACTTCATACCAGAGCTACTAGAACTACCAGAAATCACCGTATTTCCATACCTGCAAGAAACTTTCAATCTACCATACACACCATAAACTTCCAGACCAACCAGAACGTACGATCCAGACCTATCAGAACGTCCGATCAACCAAGAACCATCCAGATTTACCAGAACGTCCCCCAGGCCTACAAAACAAAATCCAGACCTAACCAGAACGTCCAGGCCTACCAGAACGGTCCGAACCCTAGAATACCAAAACCAACCAGAAGATCAAGATCCCAGAACACTATACATCCAAACAACAAGAGGTAATATGGCATAACGCAATAGAAAAAATACACCTGAATGATCAATCCTAAAAGAACATCTAGCTTTAGCATTTACAACAGCCATGTCCAGAGTTTTGCGCACAACAACAAACGAAGACCCATACATACCTAACCCCAAGCATTCAAAGGAAATGAAGACAGGCGGTACACATAATGAACACACATATTTTTACAATTAACACACAAGACGAACTATCATTCTGCAGAAACGTTTCATGCGGCCAATTTCATTGTCCGCTGTAGCAGTGGTTAGATATTTGGGCTTTAAAGGTAAAATCTGCAACTCTTCAAAGACAAAACAGGATAATAAAAGTACGAAATGGGAAAAGCGACTAGTTTGGGAGAATCGTTGAGCTTAGGAGAGATATCGGTCGACTTGGAACAATACCGAATGGGTATCGATCTAAAAAATGTGATAAGATACTGCCTAAAATATATGAAAAGATTCAAGGTTCAATGCAAAGCATGAAACACTTAACCGAATTCATTCACGAGAATTTTGGATACACTTAAACAAAAGTAAGTGCTCTAGCAGAATTAAAAAGATTATAAAAAATGTAGTAATTAAAAAGAACAAAACAAGGTTTAAAGAAAAGGAAAAACAGTTTTACCAACAACTATCTAGTAACCCGACGAAAATTATAAGAAATGGAACACCAACTAAGACAGAGATAGAAGATTTTTTGGACAGGAATAATGGGGTAACCCGGTACAACACAACCAGATGCACAATGGGGGATTTCAAGATGAAATAGAGCTAGGGAATGAGCGATATTAATGAGATGAGGATCAAGTTATAACTATTGATGAATTAAAGTCGACAATCAGTGCTACACAAAGCTGGAAAGCACCAGGTAGATAATATTCCAAACTTTTTGGTATAGAAATTCAATACTACTCACAATCAAATTAGAAAAATGTCCTCAACGGTTTGTATAAATGGAGTGTTAAAGAATACCCGAATTCTTACTGAAGGAAGTAACCTTTTCTCAAACCAAAGGACAATGACACACGAAGAACCCAAGTAATATCGGCCAATTAACATGTCTACCAACTTATATAAAATATTATTTCATGCATAACAAAATAAAGTATATAATCTTGCGAAGAACACAATATCAGGGCCGAGGCACCAAAGGATGCTGTAAAGAACTCACAGGGATGTAAAGAACCACCTTATTATTGGACTCCTCCTGGGGGTAATTAAATCAGCACACAGAAGAAATGAATATTCACGTAAACTACCATTTGACTACAAGAAAGCCTTTGACTCAACACCACACACATGGCTTTTCCAGATTTTTACAAATCATATAAAATCAACCCAATAATTTGTAAACTTTTTTGAGAACAGTAATGGAGACCTGGGAGACACACTAAAACTAATATGAAAAACCAGCAGATAACTACAGATCCAATACAAATTAAACGTGCATTTTGCCAAGTGACGTCATTTAAGTGCATTATGGTTTTGTCTTCCATTAAACCCACTGTCCCACATATGCCTTAACGAATCGACATACGATTTAAATTAAGGACAATAATGTGGTATTGTCACACAATTTCCCCCCTATTCTAAACATGGATGACCTAAAGTTGTATGCATCAAATTTTGCTCAACTAACAGTCTAGTCATACAACATTAGAATTTAGTCAAGGATATCTGCATGGAGTTTGGAGTAGACAAATGTAAGACGCCTACATATCGAAAAGGGGTAAGGTTCACACAAGCAGAAGAGTTCCAGCTAGATGATGGAAATAGATTTGGAATAATGGACATAACGATTATACAATATTTTAGGAAATTCGCACAAGCTTGCCAGAATTGAACATAAATTATGAAAGGCAAATGTGATAGGATACGAGCAAGAACTACTAAAGTCTTCCTCAAGACGCAACTAACGTGAAAACGAAGATCAACAGCAATAAATACACAATATGCTGTACCCAGTACTGACCATTTCCAGTCGGAATCATTAAATGGACGCAACCAGACATCCCGCGTTGGAAATATTACTCGTACACACTTACCAAACACAGAATACATCATCCTAAATCAGCAATAGGAGATGACACTTTCCAAGAGAAAAAGGAGGACGGGGCCTATTGATCTGAAAACTGTATATTATAAAACAAAATAGGAAATTTTAAGAAAAAACTTTTTTACAAGAGCAACCAATCCCACTTCATATGGCTGTAGTGGGCTAGCTGACAAATCATTTAAACTCCACTCAATCTAAGCAACGAAATGTCCAATCTACAAGGGAAACTCATAACTGACGCTTAAACGAGTTCACGTCTCTCAGAAAAGACCCGACACAAGAGACATTATGATGAACTACACAAAGGTCACGTAGATATTAAGTATCAAATAGGTGGTTAAACAACGGGAACTATTTGGGAAACAGAAGGTTTTATGATGGCTATTCAGAACAGAAGTGATTGCGACGGAACAATCTAAAAACTACATAATACATATCGACGTAAACCGATCAATGTAGAAAATCTAGTGCAAGGGGTGAAACAATCGAACACATCATATCCGGTGGCAAGTCACTATTGTCAAACAGTATTCGTCTACAGACCATAACCACGTAAGCTAACATTACTTCATCAAAAACTATCCAATACGTACAACCTCCTTGACACACACACGCCCTTACTCCAAGACAAACAGAGAAAGTACTAGATAGTAAAGATTACAAGTTATATTACGACCGCAACAGTTTTATAACAACCCAAACGTACATCACAACAGACCCGGAATTTTATAATAATTGACAAAATAACAGAAACTTACCCTTATCGGACGTTGCTATCCCATGTGCCATAAACGTCGAGACCACGTGGTAAGAAAAAAATTTTACAAGTATATTGAACTTGCAATTGAGATCAATAAGATTTGGAAACAGAAAAAGGTAAATACAAATCCCCATTCCATTATATCAGCCAACCGTCATCATACCGAAGAAGCTACATGAAAAGCATTTAAACAACTGATTCTTCAACCCAATGTATACCTCCGAGACTCCAAAAGGCAGTAATACTCAACACTTAGATAGTTCGGTAAATTTCTAAAAAACTAAGAATGATACTTCGAATTTCGAGACAGCTTCCATCCTGACATGGTTTTTCGGTGGTTTCCCATAGTCCCGAAGAGCAAATGCTAGGATGGCGACGAGAAATCGGCCACGGACCGTAACACAGCAGAAAGAAACATCATTCTACAAACAATAGTAGAAATTTATAAATGACTTATTTTATGATAGAGTTACGACAAAATATAATGTATGTATAGGTACACAGGAAGTACTGAGTAATCCGTACAACATGTTAGCTCCGTTTTTAAACCGAGTTTGTATGAAAATACACCAATTAAAATAAAAAAATAAATAAAAAATTTTTAAAATATTAAAAAAAATAAAATAAAAAAAATAATAAAAATTAAAATTTTTAAAAAAAGTTCTTCCAATTCCAAAAACCAAAACCCAAAAAAAGGGAAAAAATTTTAAAAAAAATTTAAATTAATTGGAAAAAGTTAAAAAAATTTCCCTTTCAAAAATCGAGGCCAAAAAAAGGCAAAAAAAAGAAAACAAGAATTTTCTTTTTTGGGATTTTAATGCAAATAGGGTGATTCCCGCAAATAAATTTTTTTAAATTTCGATTTGGTTAATCCACATTTTCTTTTTTTAGGGTTTGAAAATAAAATTTCCCCTTTAAAAAAAAAAAAAATTTAATTTTTTTAAATTTTTAAATTTTATTTTTATTATAAAATTCATATTTCCTTTAAAAAATTTTTTTTTTTTGCCCCCCCCCGGGTTTTTTTGGGGGGGGCTTGGCCTTTGTTTAAAAAACGAAAAAATTAATCTTTTTAACCAAAAAATTTAAATTTTTAATAACCAAAAAAAATCAAAAAAAAAAACCCCCCCCAAAAAAATTTTTAAAAAAAATGAATTTTAATTTCCAAACCCCCCCCAAAAATTTTTTGGGGGTTTCCCTGGAAACAAAAAATTATGGGGGAAAAATCGGCCACACCGTACACAGCGAAAGAAAACTCTCTCAAACTATTAAATTTATAAATACTTTTTTAGTTAATTTTAAAACAAAATAATAATTATGAAAAGGTACACATGGAGTCTTGACAAGTCCTACAAAATGTTGCCCGGTTTTTTAAACCCAGTTTGTATGAAAAACACCAAAAAAAAAATAATATTAATAATAATAAAAATATAAAGAATAATAATAATAATAGGAATAATAAAAAATTTTCAATTTTTTTTTCAATTTTTTTAAATTTTTTATAACATCATGTAAAAAATGGAAAAGCTTCTTTTTCCCCAAAAACTTTGAAAGCTTGTCTGTGGTTAAATAAATACAAAAAAACATGAAATTCTGCGATAAGTGTGAGTTTTACATACAATACATAAAAACTTCTGGAACTCCATAAAAATTAAATTAAATAATAAGGAAAAAGAAAAAAACAAACGTCAAAAATAACAAATACAATAATACTCAATTTAACTGAACTCAAACAATTATAAAATGTTGCGCCATGGTAGGGGTAGTAATCAGCAACTGTCGTCTTCTATGCGCATAGTTTCAAGATAATGACCTTTAATTTCTGATTTTATTGCTGATATTTTATCTAAATTTCGTAGATGAACGGGAAGGCTATTAAATATTGCAGGTGTTAAGTAAAAAATTGTTCTTTTTCCATATTTGTTGTTAAACTGTGGTAAAATGTAATTTCCTCTTGTTCTCCACCTCGTGACCCCCCTACCATCGTACGAAACATTACACATTCTATTAAAGTAAAATTTTAAAATGAATTTATACATGTACAGGTATGATAAAGGTAGTACATTACAAAAGTTAAACTTCATGGCTATACTATTGTAGTTCACATTGTTTTGTAAAAAGCATGGTGTAATTGTTTTAATCATTGCATTTTGAAGGTTTGATATTAAATTCACGTGAGAGAGCGAAGCAGAGCCCCAGGCCAACAAACCATATGAAATAATAGATTCAGCTATAGCAATGTACACAGACAGTAAAAGTTTGAAAGGTAACACCATTTTTAACTTAAATAACTGAAATGCACAAGATCTTAGGCGTTTACACAAGGATACAATGTGAGGCCTCCACGACAAAAATCTATCAATTGTGATACCTAAATACACTTGACTATCAACACTCTCAATAAATACATCACAGTTTAAACAGTTATTTCCATCTACCATACCATGTAGGCACTCATAAGAGTGAAACAATATTTGAAGACGTTGCTGCCGGTTATGGTTCAGAGGGGAACAAATATGTAATATCTTGGTTTTGCCCGCATTAATTATTAAATTAGTATCGTGAGTCCACATTAATAATTGCGTGAAATCCTGCTGTAGCTTTAATTCCGCAGTAGATAAGATCTTGTGGGCAAACAACAGGACAGTGTCATCAGCATACATAAAAACGGTACAATTTTTCATACACTTAGTCATATTATTTACATAAATGAGATACAATAACGGCCCTAATATGGAGCCTTGCGGAACTCCAGTCACAATCTCCCTTTCTTTACTGAAACACTCCCCTATTTTGACCAAAAGTTTCCTATCTGTTAAGAAACTGGAAAACCACTTTAAAATTTGGCCTCTTATACCAACATTTTCAAGCATTTTTAATAACTTACTGTGGTTCAACGTATCGAACGCTTTAGAAAAATCAATAAATAAAGCAACTACATGCATGTTATCATTATATAACAATAATAATAATAATAATAATAATAATAATAATAATAATAATAATAATAATAATAATAATAATAATAATAATAATAATAATAATAATAATAATATAGTAGTCTATAATAATAATAATAATATAATAATAGTCTACCAACTATATATAAAATATTGACTTCATGCATAACAAATAAAGTATATAATCATTGCAAGAACACAATATCATGGCCGAGGAACAAAAAGGATGCTGTAAGAACTCACAGGGATGTAAAGAACAACTTATTATTGACTCTACTGTAATGAATCAGGCACACAATAAGAAAAGGAATATTCACGTAAACTACATTGACTACAAGAAAGCCTTTGACTCAACACCACACACATGGCTTATTCAGATTTTACAAATATATAAAATCAACCCAGTAATTGTAAACTTTTTGAAGACAGTAATGGAGACATGGAGAACAACACTAAAACTAAATATAAAAAACCAGCAGATAACTACAGATCCAATACAAATTAAACGTGGCATTTTCCAAGGTGACTCATTAAGTGCATTATGGTTTTGTCTGTCATTAAACCCACTGTCACATATGCTTAACGAATCGACATACGGATTTAAAATTAAGGACAATAATGTGGTATGTCACACAATTTCCCACCTATTCTACATGGATGACCTAAAGTTGTATGCATCAAATTTTGCTCAACTAAACAGTCTAGCCAATACAACATTAGAATTTAGTCAAGATATCTGCATGGAGTTTGGAGTAGACAAATGTAAGACGCTACATATCGAAAAGGGTAAGGTTACACAAGCAGAAGAGTTCCAGCTAGATGATGGAAATAGGATTGGAATAATGGACGATAACGATGTATACAAATATTTAGAATTCTCACAAGCTGCCAGAATTGAACATAAAGTTATGAAAGCAAAATTGATAGATACATACAAGAAACGACTAAAGTCTATCCTCAAGACGCAACTAAACGGTAAAAACAAGATCACAGCAATAAATACATATGCTGTACCAGTACTGACATATTCATTCGGAATCATTAAATGGACGCAGACAGACATCCACGCGTTGGAAATATTAACTCGTACTACACTTACCAAACACAGAATACATCATCCTAAATCAGCAATAGAGAGATTGACACTTCCAAGAGAAAAAGGAGGACGGGGCCTAATTGATCTGAACAACTTATATTATAAACAAATAGACATTTTAAGAAAATACTTTTTTACTTAGAGCAACCAATCCACAATGCATAGGGCTGTGGTGCTAGCTGACAAATCATTAACTCCACTCAATCTAGCAAACGAAAATGTCAATCTACAAGGGAAACTCATAACTGACGCTTCAAAAGAGTAACGTCTCTCAGAAAAGACCCTACACAAGAGACATTATGATGAACTACACAAAGGTCACGTAGATATTAAAGCATCAAATAGGTGGTTAAACAACGGGGAACTATTTGGAGAAACAGAAGGTTTTATGATGGCTATTCAAGACAGAGTGATTGCGACGAACATTATAAAAATACATAATACAAGATGCGACAGTAAACGATCAATGTAGAAAATGTAGTGCAAAGGGTGAAACAATCGAACACATCATATCCGGGTGCAAGTCACTATGTCAAACAGATTACCTCTACAGACATAACCAAGTAGCTAACATTATTCATCAAAAACTAGCAATCAAGTACAACCTCATTGACACACACACACACCTTACTACAAATACAAACCAGAGAAAGTACTAGATAGTAAAGATTACAAATTATATTACGACCGCACAGTTATAACAGACCAAACGATACATCACAACAGACCGGATTTAATAATAATTGACAAGAAGAAACAAGAAACTACCCTTATCGACGTTGCTATCCCAATGTGCCATAACGTCAAGACCACATGAAGAAAAAATTGACAAGTATAGTGAACTTGCAATTGAGATCAAGAAGATGTGGAAACAGAAAAAGGTAAATACAATCCCATTCATTATATATCAGCCAACGGCATCATACCGAAGAAGCTACATGAAAGCATTAAACAAATAGATAGGCTCGTTGGTCTTGTGGTTAGCGTATCTGCTTCCAATGCAGAAGGTCCAGGGTTCGATTCCCGTCAAAGTCAGAAGTTTTTAACTTCTGATTTGGACTTAAGTCCATCAGTTCTTGTCTTAGGAGTTTGTAAACGGTGACTTTGGAGCCGTCCTAGCAACGAAGCACATAATAAATTTCAGAGTTGTTCTGAATCGGCCTTGTTGATTCTGGCGTTGATTCGCGGGTGTTCGCACTGTCCATACCACTGATTGCTATATTTCCTATTACAAATAACGATCTTTGGTTGGTTATCGCTCACTCGCCGATTGCGTCGGGGCCTACAGGGTTGGCTTGGTCGCTTTGATTTAAAGTCCCCCACTGAAAATCAGTTATATAACTGAGTAGGTAGACACTAAATAAAATTTATTTATTATTTATTTATTTATAACCCAATGTATACATCGAGACTCAAAAGGCAGTAATACTCAACACGTGTAGAATAGTTCGTAAATTTCTAAACTAAGAATGATACTTCGAGATTTCGAGACAGCTTCCATCCTGACATGGTTTTCGTGGTTTCCCATAGTCCGAAGAGCAAATGCTAGGATGGCGACGAGAAATCGGCCACGACCGTACACAGCAGAAAGAAAACATCATCTACAAACAATATTACAATTTATAAATGACTTATTTTAGTTAGAGTTAAGACAAAAGTAATAATGTATGTAATAGGTACACATGGAAGTACTTGACGTAAGTCCGTACAACATGTTAGCTCCGGTTTTAACCGAGTTTGTATGAAATACATCCAATAAAATAATAATAATAATTATTGATTCATAGCAGTTGTCGAAAAAGTTTGCCCCGACTGGGGTTCGAACCCAGAACCTCCGGCTTAACGTGCCATAGCTCTACCAATTAAGCTACCGGGACCACAGAACAAACCTTTAGGAAACTGCTATTTGTTGTGACTGTTGACTTACATGACATAAATCCAACAGAAGACGGCAATGTAGCTGTCAAATCTGAAAGATTGCATGGATAAATTCAATCACATCTCATCTCCCATGAGTTGGGTAGTATGAATATATTGTTTTTAAGCATAAGCCCGTTTAATCACATAGTTATTGATTCATAGCAGTTGTCGAAAAAGTTTGCCCCGACTGGGGTTCGAACCCAGAACCTCCGGCTTAACGTGCCATAGCTCTACCAATTAAGCTACCGGGACCACAGAACAAACCTTTAGGAAACTGCTATTTGTTGTGACTGTTGACTTACATGACATAAATCCAACAGAAGACGGCAATGTAGCTGTCAAATCTGAAAGATTGCAGGGATAAATTCAATCACATCTCATCTCCCATGAGTTGGGTAGTATGAATATATTGTTTTTAAGCATAAGCCCGCTTTAAGGACATAGTTATTGATTCATAGTAGTTGTCGAAAAAGTTTGCCCCGACTGGGGTTCGAACCCAGAACCTCCGGCTTAACGTGCCATAGCTCTACCAATTAAGCTACCGGGACCACAGAACAAACCTTTAGGAAACTGTTATTTGTTGTGACTGTTGACTTACACTAGGAAAACGCTCAGCTGGACGCGTTGTTGAGCGAGCACCGGTACGTGCAACACGACCCGAGTACGACATTCCCATAATGGTACATACCAATAAGTCTTTAAGGTCTTGACCGAGTTAGCTAAAAATTTGTAAAATAGGAGAGAATGGATAAAATCCACCGCCATCTAGAGGACCTTCACATCATTTCTTTGGGAAAACTATTTTACTCTTGATTTCTTCTAGGTGGCAGTACATAGTGACCAGAATTCTTGTGCGACTTTTCGTTGCCATGGTAACGTTACTTTTGTTAAAATGTAATTTCTATCTACACTACTTATCGGATCAAAATAAAATTAACATATTCGTGACCGGACGGACATTCTAAATGATTTGGCTACCTCAGATTTTGTCGCCGTTTAGTTTTTTAAAAAAAACTTTAGATTAACTTTAATGTAACTTAATAACTTTTTGAACGATTTTGCCACAAAACTAATGGCATTCAATCGGGAACGAAACTTGCGGATGGTCAAAATTTCAACTCGATCCGAGCCTCCGTTCGACCGCTATCATGAGCCAAACAAGCTGTGCGACTTTCCGTTGCCATGGTAACGGGACTTTGTTATAATGTAATTTCCATCTACACTACTTATCGGATCAAAATAAAAATAAAATATTCGTGATCGGACGGACATTCTTAATGATTTGGCCACCTCAGATTTTGTCACCGTTTAGTTTGAAAAAAAAACCTTCGAATAACTTTAATGTAACTTTTTAACTTTTTGAACGATTTTGCCACAAAACTATACAGCAACCCGCCTAGGTGGTATGTACATGTGTGCAAAATTTCAGGTCTATCAGAGAAACGGTGCGACCTGTATCGAAGCAGTAACAGAAAAAAAAACAGACATTCGAGCCATAAGAGTCAAGTGGAGACGCTCGCTTTGCTCGCTCAATGACATAAATCCAACAGAAGACGGCAATGTAGCTGTCAAATCTGAAATATTGCATGGATAAATTCAATCACATCTCATCTCCCATGAGTTGGGTAGTATGAATATATTGTTTTTTTTTCTGATTTGACAGCTACATTGCCGTCTTCTGTTGGATTTATGTCATGTAAGTCAACAGTCACAACAAATAGCAGTTTCCTAAAGGTTTGTTCTGTGGTCCCGGTAGCCTTATTGGTAGAGCTATGGCACGTTAAGCCGGAGGTTCTGGGTTCGAACCCCAGTCGGGGCAAACTTTTTCGACAACTGCTATGAATCAATAACTATGTCCTTAAAGCGGGCTTATGCTTAAAAACAATATATTCATACTACCCAACTCATGGGAGATGAGATGTGATTGAATTTATCCATGCAATCTTTCAGATTTGACAGCTACATTGCCGTCTTCTGTTGGATTTATGTCATGTAAGTCAACAGTCACAACAAATAGCAGTTTCCTAAAGGTTTGTTCTGTGGTTCCGGTAGCTTAATTGGTTGAGCTATGGCACGTTAAGCCGGAGGTTCTGGGTTCGAACCCCAGTCGGGGCAAACTTTTTCGACAACTGCTATGAATCAATAACTATGTCCTTAAAGCGGGCTTTTGGTTAAAAACAATATATTCATACCACCCAACTCATGGGAGATGAGATGTGATTGAATTTATCCATGCAATCTTTCAGATTTGACAGCTACATTGCCGTCTTCTGTTGGATTTATGTCATGTAAGTCAACAGTCACAACAAATAGCAGTTTCCTTAAGGTTTGTTCTGTGGTCCCGGTAGCTTAATTGGTAGAGCTATGGCACGTTAAGCCGGAGGTTCTGGGTTCGAACCCCAGTCGGGGCAAACTTTTTCGACAACTGCTATGAATCAATAACTATGTCCTTAAAGCGGGCTTATGCTTAAAAACAATATATTGATAGAAAAAATAATAATAATAATAATAATAATAATAATAATAATAATAATAATAAATAATAATAATAATAATAATAATAAATTACCTGACGTTTCGATACGTCTGTGCGTATCATCATCTGAGGCAACACTGAAAAACTTTACATTTGAGATTGTTTTTGTTGAATTCTTTTGCTTCTTCTTTGGCTCTGATTTTCCTTGTCCAAAGAACTAGAAACATCTTGACTTCCTTGATGCTGTTGCTGCTGCTGCTGTTGTTGTTGTGGCAGTGGTGGTGGTTGTTGTTGTTGTTGTTGTTGTTGTTGTTGTCGTCTTGAGAGTAGTTTCCCTATCATCGGACTCCATGTTTTGCTTAATTTAAAACCACCAATATCCCCATTAAAATTATTGGGGTGCTTGGCAATTTCAATCGATTCTCTTATGAGTCGAGGAAAAAGGTTTTCTTCTGTGCATAAAATTTTGGTATCTTCAAAAAGGATCTGTGCGTGGGATCATTAGCATTTTCCACCACGTGTTTTGCTACTGCCGAAAGGTCCTTTCTGTAGTGGTTGCAGTGCGCTCTATGTTCTTTAATTCTAGTCCCAATTGTACGACAGGTTTGTCCAATGTAGACCGAACCACATTTACAAGGGATTTCATAAACACCACTAGATTGAAAAGGAATTTTATCTTTAACTGGTAACATACAATTTTATATTTTCTTCCACGGTTTAAATATTGTTTGAATTCGTTGTTTCTGGAGGAATCTTCCAATTCTATCCGTTGTGAACTTAACGTAAGGTAATATGACTTTCTTCTTTTTCTCTGTTCTATCTTAAAAACTGTAGGCTACATCCTGTATTTTTGGTTTCTATTAAATGCTCGCATAATCTTTGTGTTATTATAGCCATTGTTTAGTAACGCTTGTTTTAGAACGCATTTTTCCGATTCCAGACTGGTATGTCTGATAAACGTTTGGCTCTGGTAACTAGAGTATTTAATACTGAGTGCTTCTGTGGACGATGATGATGCGACGTCTCATGAATGTACAAATTTGTATGAGTTGGTTACGGTAAACTGAGTGACCCACAGGATCACACGAGTCACAAGAACGTCCAAAAATGCCAATCGACCTTCCTTTTCAATTTCAATAGTAAACTGTATACTTGGATGTAAGCCATTTAGATCAATTAAAAAATCCCTAAAGCTTCTCTGCCATGAGACCACACTGCGAATATATCGTCCACATATCTCAACCACACTCTTGGTTTGAGAGTTGCTGCACTCAATGCCTTTGTTTCAAAATCATCTAAGAACAGATTCGCTACTGCTGGTGATAAGGGGCTACCCATTGGCATGCCCGATGTTTGTTGGTACAAATCACCATCAAAAGCAAAAAATGTAACCGAGAAGCAATGCTCGATCAGCTCAGTAATGTGATTGCTAAGAGGTAATTTTTCTCTTAAAACTTCCATTGCATCTGGAACTGGGACATTAGTGAAAAGTGAAACCACATCAAAACTCACCAAAAGATCTTGTTCGTCTAACGCCAAGGTTTTAAGAAGTTCTACGAAATGTGCTGAATCTTTTACATATGATTTCATCTCAGGCACCAGCGGTTGAATTTGTTTAGACAAGAATCGAGCTAACTCATGGGTTGGAGATCCCATTGCATTCACAATTGGTCTCAAAGGAATATTCTGTTTATGTATTTTAGGAAGTCCATAAATACGCGGAATTTTTGGATCATGTTGAGTAATCATCCGGATCCAAGGGAGAACTTTTAATAAGTCTAGTTGTCAATAGAGTTATTCTGCTCAGAGGGCTACGTGTAAGTTTCTCATACACACTCTCCTGCAACACACAATTCATTTTCTGTTTATAATCTAGTAAATCCATGACCACAACTGCATTACCTTTATCCGCTCTCATAACACGTATGTTGTTATTAGCCCGAAGTTTTTGAGTGCCACGTGTTCACTACGAGTAAGATTATCCGCAGGAGGTTTTGATGACTTCAGGATTCGAACTGTTTCTTGTCGAATCTCTTCTGCTTGTTCATCTGGGATGTTAACTATAGCCGCCTCCACACCACTAATGATTTCTTCTACTGGAATATATTGCGGAGTTATAGCAAAATTTAATCCTTTAGATAAAAGCGATAATGTAGACTCATCAAGAACTTCTTTCGACAGGTTATGAACTATCCCTGGGTTCGATGAAACTGTGGACTTGCTAGGCGGAGAGAGGCAGTCAAACTTTCTTAACTGTTTAACAACCTTATGTTGTTGTTGTTGTGATTCAGATTTGTTAGCCGACAACACATCAAGCTTATTCCACATGTACGGACTTAACACAGCACCAAGAAGGAGATGTAGATGATACATCTCTCTCGCAATTAAGTCCAACTTCTTACGACACTGATGAATTTGATTCCTAACTAACGCATCACTTGCACGTTTAAGAATGTTCCGTGTTTGATAGTTATTATTTAGGTGATGTTTTATTCTAGCAAAAACAGGCGTAACGTTTTTGTCTCTACAACGACAAAGGAAAGCTAGATCACATAATAGAAAGCCTTTCTTCAAACGTAGTTTTTCAAATGTACTTACTTTACAATACATTTCCTCCCCGTAGAGGCGAATAATTTCTTGCTTGATGCTTTCACAGCCCGAAATATTAGAGAAATCAAATATTTTACGAGTCATTTCGCTGTGTTCGTTTTTTATTAAATTACCTGACGTTTCGATACGTCGTACAATTGGGACTAGAATTAAAGAACATAGAGCGCACTGCAACCACTACAGAGAGGACCTTTCGGCAGTAGCAAAACACGTGGTGGAAAATGCTAATGATCCCACGCACAAGATCCTTTTTGAAGATACCAAAATTTTATGCACAGAAGAAAACCTTTTTCCTCGACTCATAAGAGAATCGATTGAAATTGCCAAGCACCCCAATAATTTTAATGGGGATATTGGTGGTTTTAAATTAAGCAAAACATGGAGTCCGATGATAGGGAAACTACTCTCAAGACGACAACAACAACAACAACAACAACATCATGAACAACAACACAACAACAACAACAACAACAACCACCACCACCACCACTGCCACAACAACAACAGCAGCAGCAGCAACAGCATCAAGGAAGTCAAGATGTTTCTAGTACTTTGGACAAGGAAAATCAGAGCCAAAGAAGAAGCAAAAGAATTCAACAAAAACAATCTCAAATGTAAAGTTTTTCAGTGTTGCCTCAGATGATGATACGCACAGACGTATCGAAACGTCAGGTAATTTAATAAAAAACGAACACAGCGAAATGACTCGTAAAATATTTGATTTCTCTAATATTTCGGGCTGTGAAAGCATCAAGCAAGAAATTATTCGCCTCTACGGGGAGGAAATGTATTGTAAAGTAAGTACATTTGAAAAACTACGTTTGAAGAAAGGCTTTCTATTATGTGATCTAGCTTTCCTTTGTCGTTGTAGAGACAAAAACGTTACGCCTGTTTTTTCTCTTATAAAACATCACTTAATAATAACTATCAAACACGGAACATTCTTAAACGTGCAAGTGATGCGTTAGTTAGGAATCAAATTCATCAGTGTCGTAAGAAGTTGGACTTAATTGCGAGAGAGATGTATCATCTACATCTCCTTCTTGGTGCTGTGTTAAGTCCGTACATGTGGAATAAGCTTGATGTGTTGTCGGCTAACAAATCTGAATCACAACAACAACATAAGGTTGTTAAACAGTTAAGAAAGTTTGACTGCCTCTCTCCGCCTAGCAAGTCCACAGTTTCATCGAACCCAGGGATAGTTCATAACCTGTCGAAAGAAGTTCTTGATGAGTCTACATTATCGCTTTTATCTAAAGGATTAAATTTTGCTATAACTCCGCAATATATTCCAGTAAAGAAATCATTAGTGGTGGGAGGCGGCTATAGTTAACATCCCAGATGAACAAGCAGAAGAGATTCGACAAGAAACAGTTCGAATCCTGAAGTTTATCAAAACCTCCTGCGGATAATCTACTCGTAGTGAACACGTGGCACTCAAAAACTTCGGGCTAATGACAAACATACGTGTTATGAGAGCGGATAAAGGTAATGCAGTTGTGGTCATGGATTTACTAGATTATAAACAGAAAATGAATTGTGTGTTGCAGGAGAGTGGTTTTGAGAAACTTAACGTAGCCCTCTGAGCGAATAACTCTATTGACAACTAGACTTATTAAAAGTTCTCCCTGGATCCCGGGTGATACTCAACATGATCAAAAATTCCGCGTATTTATGGACTTCCTAAAATACATAAACAGAATATTCCTTTGAGACCAATTGTGAATGCAATGGGATCTCCAACCCATGAGTTAGCTCGATTCTTGTCTAAACAAATTCAACCGCTGGTGCCTGAGATGAAATCATATGTAAAAGATTCAGCACATTCGTAGAACTTCTTAAAACCTTGGCGTTAGACGAACAAGATCTTTTGGTGAGTTTTTATGTGGTTTCACTTTCACTAATGTCCCAGTTCAGATGCAATGGAAGTTTAAGAGAAAAATTACCTCTTAGCAATCACATTACTGAGCTGATCGAGCATTGCTTCTCGGTTACATTTTTTGCTTTGTGATGGTGATTTGTTTCCAACAAACATCGGGCATGCCAATGGGTAGCCCCTTATCACCAGCAGTAGCGAATCTGTTCTTAGATGATTTTGAAACAAAGGCATTGAGTGCAGCAACTCTCAAACCAAGAGTGTGGTGAGATATGTGGACGATATATTCGCAATGTGGTCTCATGGCAGAGAAGCTTTAGAAGATTTTTTAATTGATCTAAATGGCTTACATCCAAGTATACAGTTTACTATTGAGATTGAAAAGGAAGGTCGATGGCATTTTGGACGTTCTTGTGACTCGTGGTGATCCTGTGGGTCACTCAGTTTACCGTAAACCAACTCATACAAATTTGTACATTCATGAGACGTCGCATCATCATCCTCCACAGAAGCACTCAGTATTAAATACTCTAGTTACCAGAGCAAACGTTTATCAGACAGTACAGTCTGGAATCGGAAAAATGCGTTCTGAAACAAGCGTTACTAAACAATGGCTATAATAACACAATGATTATGCGAGCATTTAATAGAAAACCAAAACTACAGGATGTAGGCCTACAGTTTGAAGATAGAACAGAGAAAAAGAAGAAAGCCATATTACCTTACGTAAAGTTCACAACTGATAGAATTGGTAGACTCCTCCAGAAACAACAATTCAAACAATATTCAAACCGTGGAAGAAAATTCAAAATTGTATGTTGCCAGTTAAAGATAAAATTCCTTTTCAATCTAGTGGTGTTTATGAAATCCCTTGTAAATGTGGTTCGGTCTACATTGGACAAAAACCCGTCGTACAATTGGGACTAGAATTAAAGAACATAGAGCGCACTGCAACCACTACAGAGAGGACCTTTCGGCAGTAGCAAAACACGTGGTGGAAAATGCTAATGATCCCACGCAAAAGATCCATTTTGAAGATACCAAAATTTTATGCACAGAAGAAAACCTTTTTCCTCGACTCTTAATAGAATCGATTGAAATTGCCAAGCCCCCCCAATAATTTTAATGGGGATATTGGTGGTTTTAAATTAAGCAAAACATGGAGTCCGATGATAGGGAAAAATACTCTCAAGACGACAACAACAACAACAACAAAACAACCACCCACCACTGCCACAACAACAACAGCAACAGCAGCAGCAGCAACAGCATCAAGGAAGTCAAGATGTTTCTAGTTCTTTGGACAATGACAATCAGAGCCAAAGAAGGAGCAAAAGAATTCAACAAAAACAATCTCAAATGTAAAGTTTTTCAGTGTTGCCTCAGATGATGATACGCACAGACGTATCGAAACGTCAGGTAATTAATTAAAAAACGAACACAGCGAAATGACTCGTAAAATATTTGATTTCTCTAATATTCGGGCTGTGAAAGCATCAAGCAAGAAATTATTCGCCTCTACGGGGAGGAAATGTATTGTAAAGTAAGTACATTTGAAAAAACTACGTTTGAAGAAAGGCTTTCTATTATGTGATCTAGCTTTCCTTTGTCGTTGTAGAGACAAAAAACGTTACGCCTGTTTTTGCTAGAATAAAACATCACCTAAATAATAACTATCAAACACGGAACATTCTTAAAACGTGCAAGTGATGCGTTAGTTAGGAATCAAATTCATCAGTGTCGTAAGAAGTTGGACTTAATTGCGAGAGAGATGTAGCATTTACATCTACTTCTTGGTGCTGTGTTAAGTCCGTACATGTGGAATAAGCTTGATGTGTTGTCGGCTAACAAATCTGAATCACAACAACAACAACAACATAAGGTTGTTAAACAGTTAAGAAAGTTTGACTGCCTCTCTCCGCCTAGCAAGTCCACAGTTTCATCGAACCCAGGGATAGTTCATAACCTGTCGAAAGAAGTTCTTGATGAGTCTACATTATCGCTTTTATCTAAAGGATTAAATTTTGGGTATAATTCCGCAATATATTCCAGTAGAAGAAATCATTAGTGGTGTGGAGGCGGCTATAGTTAACATCCCAGATGAACAAGCAGAAGAGATTCGACAAGAAACAGTTCGAATCCTGAAGTCATCAAAACCCCCTGCGGATAATCTCACTCGTAGTGAACACGTGGCACTCAAAAAAAAACTTCGGGCTAATGACAACATACGGGTTATGAGAGCGGATAAAGGTAATGCAGTTGTGGTCATGGATTTACTAGATTATAAAAAGAAAATGAATTGTGTGTTGCAGGAGAGTGTGTATGAGAAACTTACACGTAGCCCTTTGAGCAGAATAACTCTATTGACAAACTAGACTTATTAAAAGTTCTCCCTTGGATCCGGATGATTACTCAAAAATGATCCAAAATTTCCGCGTATTTATGGACTTCCTAAAATACATAAACAGAATATTCCTTTGAGACCAATGTGAATGCAATGGGATCTCCAACCCATGAGTTAGCTCGATTCTTGTCTAAACAAATTCAACCGCTGGTGCCTGAGATGAAATCATATGTAAAAGATTCAGCACATTTCGTAGAACTTCTTAAAAACCTTGGCGTTAGACGAACAAGATCTTTTGGTGAGTTTTGATGTGGTTTCACTTTTCATAATGTCCCAGTTCCAGATGCAATGGAAGTTTTAAGAGAAAAATTACCTCTTAGCAATCAAAATTACTGAGCTGATCGAGCATTGCTTCTCGGTTACATTTATTTGCTTTTGATGGTGATTTGTACCAACAAACATCGGGCATGCCAATGGGTAGCCCCTTATCACCAGCAGTAGCGAATCTGTTCTTAGATGATTTTGAAACAAAGGCATTGAGTGCAGCAACTCTCAAACCAAGAGTGTGGTTGAGATATGTGGACGATATATTCGCAGTGTGGTCTCATGGCAGAGAAGCTTTAGAGGATTTTTTAATTGATCTAAATGGCTTACATCAAGTATACAGTTTTACTATTGAAATTGAAAAGGAAGGTCGGTTGGCATTTTTGGACGTTCTTGTGACTCGTGGTGATCCTGTGGGTCACTCAGTTTACCGTAAACCAACTCATACAAATTTGTACATTCATGAGACGTCGCATCATCATCCTCCACAGAAGCACTCAGTATTAAATACTCTAGTTACCAGAGCCAAACGTTTATCAGACAGTACCAGTCTGGAATCGGAAAAATGCGTTCTGAAAACAAGCGTTACTAAAACAATGGCTATAATAACACAATGATTATGCGAGCATTTAATAGAAAACCAAAAACTACAGGATGTAGGCTACAGTTTGAAGATAGAACAGAGAAAAAGAAGAAAGCCATATTACCTTACGTAAAGTTCACAAAATGATAGAATTGGTAGACTCCTCCAGAAACAACAAATTCAAACAATATTCAAACCGTGGAAGAAAAATCAAAATTGTATGTTGCCAGTTAAAAATAAAATTCCTTTTCAATCTAGTGGTGTTTATGAAATCCCTTGTAAATGTGGTTCGGTCTACATTGGACAAACCTGTCGTACAATTGGGACTAGAATTAAAGAACATAGAGCGCACTGCAACCACTACAGAGAGGACCTTTCGGCAGTAGCAAAACACGTGGTGGAAAATGCTAATGATCCCACGCACAAGATCCTTTTTGAAGATACCAAAATTTTATGCACAGAAGAAAACCTTTTTCCTCGACTCATAAGAGAATCGATTGAAATTGCCAAGCACCCCAATAATTTTAATGGGGATATTGGTGGTTTTAAATTAAGCAAAACATGGAGTCCGATGATAGGGAAACTACTCTCAAGACGACAACAACAACAACAACAACAACCACCACCACCACCACTGCCACAACAACAACAGCAGCAGCAGCAACAACAGCATCAAGGAAGTCAAGATGTTTCTAGTTCTTTGGACAAGGAAAATCAGAGCCAAAGAAGAAGCAAAAGAATTCAACAAAAACAATCTCAAATGTAAAGTTTTTCAGTGTTGCCTCAGATGATGATACGCACAGACGTATCGAAACGTCAGGTAATTTAATAAAAAAAACGAACACAGCGAAATGACTCGTAAAATATTTGATTTCTCTAATATTTCGGGCTGTGAAAGCATCAAGCAAGAAAATAATAATAATAATAATAATAATAATAATAATAATAATAATAATAATAATAATAATAATAATAATAATAATAATAATAATAATAGATAAATCAAATGTTTTACGAGTCATTTCGCTGTGTTCATTTTTATTAAAACTACCTGACGTTCCATTTCACCACACTGGATAAAAAAATCCGGAATGTTTTTTTTTATTCTTTTTTTTGGTATTTTTGTCTGTCTGTTAACACGATTCCGGCTAAACCGATACTCGGATTGCGATGAAATTTTATGGAGGCCTTCAAAATCTCTTTAAACAATGGCTATAATAACACAATGATTACCTATGCGAGCATTAAATAAAAAACCAAAACTACAGGATGTACATTTTGCAGATGATAGAATTGGTAGACTCCTCCAGAAACAACAAATTCAAACAATATTCAAACCGTGGAAGAAAATTCAAAATTGTATGTTGCCAGTTAAGGATAAAATTCCTTTTCAAGCTAGTGGTGTTTATGAAATCCACCTTAAATAGGTGTGGTTCGGTCTACATTGGACAAACCTGTCGTACAATTGGAACTAGAATTAAAGAACATAAAGCGCACTGCAACCACTACAGAGAGGACCTTTTGGCAGTAGCAAAACACGTGGTATAAAATGCTAATGATCCCACGCACAAAATCCTTTTTGAAGATACCAAAATTCCATGCACAGAAGAAAACCTTTTTTCTCGACTCATAAGAGAATCGATTGAAATTGCCAAGCACCCCAATAATTTTAATGGGGATATTGGTGGTTTTAAATTAAGCAAAACATGGAGTCCGATGATAGGGAAACTACTCTCAAAACGACAACAACAAAAACAACAACAACAACAACAGCAACAGCAGCAACAACAACAACAACAACAACAACAACAACCACCACCACTGCCACAACAACAACAGCAGCAGCAGCATCAAGGAAGTCAAGATGTTCCTAGTTCTTTGGACAATGACAATCAGAGCCCAAGAAGAAGCAAATGAATTCAACAAAAACAATCTCAAATGTAAAGTTTTTCAGTGTTGCCTCAGATGATGATACGCACAGTCGCATTGCTGGTAGTTTTAATAAAAACGAACACAACGAAATGACTCGTATTTTTTTTTTTTAAATGACTCGTAAAATATTTGATTTCTCTAATATTTCGGGCTGAGAAAGCATGAAGCAAGAAATAATAATAATAATAATCATAATAATAATAATAATAATAATAATAAATAATAATAATAATAAAAAATAATTTTTTTTTTTTTTTTTTTTTTTAATTTATTGAAGCAAAAAACTAAATTGGAACAATATTCACATACATTTCCTCCCACTAAGCCAAATGGCTCATCAGTGGGTTACATAATTATTAATGCTATTACATCTCATTCGTAGCGTCAGGCTTAATACAATGAAATAAAAAAAAAAAAAAACATTCAAACTATTAAATGAATATACGGTGCTTACATAGGTAATCAATTACAAAACATAAATACTACAACCCTTTACAAAAACATACAAAAATAGAATATACAAGAATCACTAATTATTAATTAATAATATCTTTACCTACCACACAGATTCGTTTTCAACAACATAAACATCTAGAAAATAGGACTGAAAATGACTTAAATCGAGCATGAAGGAAGGTTGTTCAGGTAGTGCGATTTTACTCTATTCTTTATTAATGAAATTTTGTCCAAGGATAAAATTTCAGCCGGCAATGAATTAAAAACTTTATGTATAAGATAATGTAAACAACGCTCACCATGTTTGTTTTCGGGCATTGGAACAACAAATTTTCCTTTACTAACAAGTCTCGTTCCCTTATTATGTAAATATGGTTTTTTATGTTCATTATTAAAATAATACTTTAAAACCAACCGATAATTAAACATGGCTTTTAACGGCAGTATAAAGCAACTCACAAAAACGTCATCTTTTTCTTTGATGCTATTGGTAATACTCTTAGGGCAAACTATTTTTAATAGTGTATTTTGAATTTGAATCATCGTGTTTATTATATGAAAAGACGCGCTTCCCCATGAGAGCAACGCATATGACATAATAGATTCAGCTAATGCAATATAAACTAATCTTAACATATCATCAGACAATACTGGTTTTAGTTTATACAATTGATATGCACACGAGCGGAGTTTCGAACAAATGTAGTCCACGTGTGGCTTCCACGAAAACTCACGATCAATGAAAACACCCAAATACATATGGTATGCCACAGATTCAATTTGTTGTACGCATTCACAGGCGGTGTCGGTACAGTAGTTCAAATTATGTATACACTTTGCCTCATGAAATATTAATTGAACGTCATCATTTCTATTTGAATTTAAAGGCATGCATATGTGAACAATTTTGGTTTTTTCAACGTTGATTACTAGTTCCCGATCATGAGTCCAGCACTGTAGATTCCTAAAATCAGTGTTCATATTTTGTGTTGCAAATCTTAAGTTCCTATGTATTGCTAGTAGTACAAGGTCGTCAGCATACATCATTAGTGAACACTTAACTAGATATTTATTAATGACGTTCACGTATATAATATAAAATTGCGGTCCTAATATGGATCCTTGTGGTACACCAGTAGTGACATTTTTTGTTTTACTATAAGTGTTCCCTATTTTTACCATAAACGTTCTATTTTCTAGGTAACTGCGGAACCAATTTAGAACTGTACCTCGTATGCCAATGACCTCTAAGCATTCCAAAAGTTTATTATGATTTATAGTGTCAAATGCTTTGGAGAAGTCGACAAAAGTTGCAACTATATGCAAATTGCTATTTAAGCTGTTATTAATTAAATCAGAAAATTTTAGTAACAAATCCTGTGTACATTTCCCTTTTTGAAATCCATGCTGAACTTCACTTATAATTCCAAATTTAAATAGGTAACTAGTTAAACAATCTGATATGTAACGCTCCATTATTTTTTCAATAACAGATAGCAGTGCTATAGGGCGGTAATTTGCAAACGATGTATGATCTCCTTTTTTGTATACAGGTCTCACGACAGATATCTTCATTTTTTCCGGTACGCAACCGTCTCTTATCGATAGATTTATTAAATGTGTTATAACGGGGCTTAGTTCGTTACATAAGTTCTTTACGTCCACCGCTCTGATTCCGTCGAAACCTGGCTGTTTATTTACATTAATATCAGCAATAATTCGTATCACTATATATACGTTTACAGGAGGCAGCCACAACGACTGCGTGGCAGCCTCCGTCACAATGTGATGTGAACAAGTCACACCACATACATGACGAATTGAAGCCACCCCATCATTGAAACTGTCTGCGAACCTGTTTGCGATGGTCTCATGGGTGTGCGATTTAGCTAAATACTTGTTGATAACAGCGTCGACTGAATCTTTTGTTTTCCGTCCCGTTATTTGATTAATAGTTTGCCACACTTCTTTTATACCGTTACTGTTGTTTATGGAATCACGAACATAACTTTGTTTTGCAGCTAATATCTGCTTGTTTACATAATTTCTGAAAGCCACATATTCTTCTCTATATGTTTCCTTCGATGGATGCAACCCACTACAATCTTTCCAACGTCTAAAAAGACGGTCTCTTTGTCTAGTCAGCTGAATCAAGTTGTCTGTAATCCATTGCCGCTGTACCCTCTTCTTTTTAATTTGTTTTGTAAACCGTGACTTATTATAACATGTTTCAAATTCCTTGCACAACGCATCATAAAGTACTGAACAATCATCAATTTCTAACAGGCGATGCCAATTAACAGATTTTAAATTGCAAGATAGTACTCTTTCATTCATACCCGTTTTAATTTCCTTTATATCCATCACACATCCAATATTAAATCCTACCGACACAAGTATCATGTAGTGATCAGATACTTTAGTTGTGAAAACCGCCGATTTAATATCAAGCTTAGATTTGGTTCTTACGTATGAATGGTCAATACAACTACTAGCCAGATTATCTAAACAAAATGCTTCCCTAGTAGGTCGGTTAATACATCTCAAAAAGCCATTTGCTGCAAGCAAATTTTCATAGCTTTGCACAGTCTTATTACAACTATCAAGGGTGTTTATGTTTACATCTCCTATAATCCAACTATTTCCGTTTAGGTTGTTATTTAAAACATATTGTAACTCTAATATAAATTCATTTTTATCATTGTCTGGCGGTCTGTAAATGCAAAGCAAATCAAATTGTGTTTCCTTATTTACGCAAATATTACATATAATTCCTTCAAAGTGTGAAAATTGCATAGAAATATTTTTGATTACATAACTAGACTTAATAAACAATAACAAACCGCCACCACGTTTACCAACTCTAGAATTACATATAGTTTCGTACCCCTCAATGACAAAATTATTCTTATTCACTTGCAAGCCTGTTTCACTTAACAACAAAAAATCAAATTTCAATATTTCTCCCTGCAATATAACCATTAATTCATCCCAATGTTTCGTAACAGATCTAATATTTATGTGACCCCCACTAAGCCCATTCTTCAGGGTAAACCAATCAACAAGGTTGTCTATTTGTATACATTCTATCACCGGAAGGTCAATGTCCGATAAGTCCATGAACTACAGAACGAACCAAACCAAAACAAGTTATTCGGCTAACTTATCTAGATCCCTCTGTGAGTTGATAACAATTGCCTGGCGCGTATCTTCGTCACGTCTAACGAGAATTTTCATACGATTAAACCAAACAAACTTAAAACCGTTTTCTTTTGCTTTAAGTTTTGTCTCCCACAGTAAGTTCCGATAGAAGGGTGCAAGATTTTCACTTAAACGTATGTTCCTTTCTGTAGGACAATTATCAGACAACACCTGTCGATTGGTTACTACCTGATGGCGAGCGGCAAAGAATTGATCCCTCTTTTTTCGTGAAAGAAATTGAACAATTATTTTCTTCGGATAATCCGTATTGCGAGATGGCAAGCGGTGTACAACCTCAATCTCCTCCTTTGAAAGTTCAACCTTGAATTTCCCGAGCAACTTTTAACACGACACTTTCAATGTCTTCGTTTGCACGTTCATCAATGTTAATTATCTCCAAGTTTTTGTTCCTACTATACTGATCATTCCTGTTTATTTTGATATTTAATTCATCAATAACCTCCGACTTTTCTTTGAGCTTTTTGGACAAAACCTTGACCGCTTGGCCCCACTATTTTAAAATTTTGCAAAAATATAATTTGTACTTTTTTTTTGGGTTCGCAATCTCGTCTTTTTTATGGGGTTTAATGTCCGACATTACCATATTTTCCCAAAAATTTTTCACCAAAGTTTATTTTAATGTTTGGTGGATCATTTAAAGCCCTGCCCGGTTGGCTACCAAGAAATTTAAACTTGCCTGGTAAAATCCCCCCGGAAAAAAATAATAATAATAATAATAATAATAAAAAATAATAATAATAAAAATAATTTAAAAAAATAATAATTTAAAAAATAATAATAATTAAAAAATGTAAAAAATTAATTTAAAACAGGTTTTAAAAAAACACAAAGGGGGGACAACGGGGTGGGAAAATTTGGGGGTCTTTACTTAAAAACGTTTTAATTTTGGTATTTAAAATTTTGAGTTTTTGGGGTTTTTACAAAGGGGGGGGGGGGAAAAAAAAGTTTATAGTAAATTTGGGCAGTTTTATAAGTTGGGATCGTTAGTGGGTAAGTACCTTTTCACGTTTTATACAAGATTTTGTTTCATTTTAAAAAATTTTTTTAAAATGACATTTGAGGAAAACCTTAGGCCCAATTAAAAAGAAAGGGGGGGAATCCATTTGGTAACGCGATATGAAGGGGTTAATGCTTTTAGAAAGGGTTATTACATGCTCGAATGGGTTAAAGTGGTTTGTTTATTTGGGGGATCTTTGGAAAAAAAGGGGCGGAAAAAAACGGGTACCCCAAAAATTTAAAAATCAAATTTCTTTTGAAAAAAAAATCCCAAAGGGTGTTAGAAGAAGTTTAAAAAAATTTGGGAGATCCCAAATATGGCACAGCCAATGGATGTTTTACCCGACAATTTTCAGTTAACCCCCCAAAGGGGGGTTAAAACCACGATTACGTATTAAAAGGACAAATCAATGAATTCCAGTATTTAATTTCGTAATTTTCTAAGGGGTTACACGCCTAGAAACGAAACAACAGGATTAATTTTTAACTCGAGGCATTCACCGCAGGGCTTCCCTGATATTGTTGCTAAGGAAACAACGAAAAGCAGATTTTAACGAAAGGGGGTAATTCTTAAAAAATAACCTTATACCGAACAACTTATTTCAGCAAATAAAGCAGGAAGTGCTGAAGAATTTCATTTATCTTTTAAATGGCAGAGAAATTATTTAGAAACCCCGCGAGAAAGGGTTAGGATTAATGAAAACGATGTGGTTCATTGGAAAACCTTTTCAAAAAAGAAGTTTCCCGGCACAAATTAAAACCACACATAGAACCACAAATTTTACCCCAAACGACCCCTTTTTATTCAGCCCCCCTAAGAAAAGTGATGGTACATTGCAGAAAAAAACTTTCCAAATTAAAAATTTTTGGCCCCCAGGGGGAAAAGTTTGCGGTAAAGTGTCCTAAAAGAAAAAACCCACAAAATACCAAAAATTTGAAAAAACTTACATTTTAAAATTACCCTTGTCAACGAAAAATTAATTAATGTTTTTGGAAAAAACATGGGGAAAAAAATATGGGAATCTAAGTTTGGGACATTACATACATTTGTTTCGGGGTTTCGGGGTTTCAGTAATAGGCAAAATTTTGGAATGGGAATTAAGTAGTTTAAAAGGCTATGATAAAAAACGTACGAGGGGGTTAAGGAAAAAGCCGAAGTGGGAACCCCAAAAGGTTTTGTGGCCCCAAATTTAGAGTCTTAGAAGAGAAACTCGGACGTTTTAAAAAATACTCTTATGGTTTTAAAAGGGGTAAAAATTTTTAAAGGGGGCCATGTAAAAAAAGTTTTATTTCGCAGAATGATAATTTCCCCACTAGGCCCCGAAAAAAGGAAAAAGGGGTCTATAATTTTATTACCGGCCCATTTAAAACAAAAGCTTAGTGGGGCTTTTCAAAGAGACCCGAAAAGGTACAGGGTTTTGTACAAGTAAAAAACCAACAAAATGAAAAATTTTTAGCACAAAGAAAAAGTATTTCCCAACACAGTTGGGGGAAAATGGACTTACACCAATTTATTTAAAGGTACACCATCAGGGGCAAATATAACCAAATTTTGGGGCAGAATCTGGAGTTTTGGGCCTTTTTTAAGGGACAACAGAAATGCAGCATGGATTTTTTGGGAAGGGGAAACCCAAAAAAATATGGAGCAAATTAATGGGAAAAGTCCTTTCAATAGAATTCTCCGAAGAATGAATCTAGGATTACCCTGGAGGGGACCCTTTAAATGGAAAACACCCCCAAGTTGATAAAAAAAACCATAAACTTTTTGGGTTTAAAAAATTTACCCCGTTTGAAAGGAAAATCTAGCAAAATAAATTTTCCGGCCCTTTGTGAAAGGAGATGAAGCCCCTTCCCTTTATTTTTTTTCAAAAAAAAAAAGGGCGTTACTTAAACCAAAGGTTCAGATTTCACAAAAACCCGCTCACTACAGACCAAATAAACCCCTGCCTACCAACTGTTTTACAAATTACTTACATCTTGTATTGGGAAACCAAAATTTTTCCAGATTGGAAAAGAAAAACATATATTAACAGAGGAAAAAAAAGGGGGCCCCGTTTAAAAAGTATTCCAAGGGTTTTAAGGAACAGTGGGTTTTAGAAATTTTTTGGTTTGAGACAAAAACATGTGTCCCCAAAAGGGAAAAATTCCCTACGGAAAATATTGGCTAAAAAAAGGGCGATGCTCTTTGGGCCCTTTATTCAGGCTTTTAATTTTATTGGAAAAATATAAAAAAGATCCAATATTAATACAGTTTTTGAAAAAACGCTATGAACACATGGAGAACAACGTTAAAAATAAAAATTGGGGGCCAGAAGGGGAAAAATTTTTTAAAATGGGTTGGGAAATTAAAAAAATTTCACGTGGAAAATTTAAATTTTAAAGGGGGACTCATTAAAGGGCCCACTTGGTTTTGCTGGCCCTTAAATCCATTATCAAACTTGCTTTAAAAACAAATACGGGTTCAAAATCAAAGAAAAAAGGTGGTTTTTACACATTTTTACTGTCTCATTTAATGTACATGGATATATCAACTATAGCGATTACAGATTTCACAACTCAATTTTATTTTATTTACAAAACCCCAATTCGTTTACCAAGGGGGTATTCAAATGGAATTTGGATTAGAAAAGTGGAAAAATTATGTGTCAATAAGGGGAAAAATTCAAGGGTTCACATGGTGTTCAACTTTTCGGGTGGAAATTTTTATTGAAAGGGAAAGGGAAAAAGGTTTAGGTGATAAATACCTTGGGGGGCTTTAAGCTGAACAGATTAAAGCAAGGGGAAGCGAAGAACAAGGCCCAAAAAATTTAAAAATTTTTGAAGAGGTGGGAAAAAAATACTGAATCAAATTTTTAAAAAAGGGAAAAAAAAAGTGAAAGCAATTAATACTTATGCAGTACCAGTTTTAATGTATTCTTTCGGTATTTTAAACCTGGACACAAACTGAGATGCAAGCAATTAATCGAAAAATAAAAACTCTTCTAACAGAATACCGACTTCATCACCCCAGAGCGGCGGTCGAACGGACGACATTGTCTAGGTTACGTGGTGGAAGAGGGATAACTGATTTAATAACGCACGTATTAAGCAAATCAATTTGTTAAGGGAATACTTCTATAGTAAAAGTACTTCGCGATTACATACAGCTGTAGCGCAAGCGGATGTCAACCTCACACCATTAGATCTGCATAATGATGACAATTTTGCAGACAATCTCATAAGTGATGATATGAAAGAAGAAATGTGGAAACTTAAGATACTACATGGAGACATCCACACAGAATTGCATCGTGATTATGTAGACACTGATGCATCTAATAAATGGTTACAAGTAGGCGATTTATTCGGAGAAACAGAGGATTTTTCATGGCCATACAGGATCAAGTAATTGCTACACGAAATTACAAGAAGCACATCATTAAAGACAAGACAATTCTGGATGATAATGTAGAAAGTGCACTTAACCAATGAGACCATAGATAATGCAATATCGGGATGTAAACTTCTAGCCCAGTCAGACTATTTACACAGACATAATCAAGTTGCCAACATAATTCACCACATCTGCCCCAAAAGTGTTCGTTACTGGAGAACATCGTACCGGTACCATACTACAAGTACCAACCTGAAAAAGTATTAGAAAATTGTGATTGGAAACTTTATTATGATCGGGCTGTTATTACAGATAAGACGATACAACATAATAGGCCTGATATCATTTTAACGGATAAATCAAAAAGGCAAACATTTATTATTGATGTAGCAATTCCACTAAGTCAAAATATTGAAACAACGTGGGACAGAAAAGTTAGCCGCTACTTTGACTTAGCACAAGAAATAAGAAAATGTTGGAAACAAGATCAAGTCACTACAATACCAATTATTGTGTCAGCCACGGCAGTTATACCACACAACCTACACAATAGTTTACACCAACTGGACATTAACAAGAATTTATTCATCAAAATGCAGAAAGCGGTTATAATTTGTACATGCCATATAGTCCGAAAATTCCTCAATGACAGTTTTTTAAAAAACCATTTATGTTTTTAATTTTTGTAAAGTTTTAAGATTAGTTTTTTGATTTGAATGTTAGTTAAACTGTTGATTTAGATAAGTTTTGAAATATGAATTTTTTGTTTTTATTATGGGCAAGTATTGTTTGACATAGCCGAAAATCATTGCATTTACTTGTCCGGTTTGTACCGAGTTGGAAACATGTAAATAAAAATAATAAAAATAATAAAATAATAATAAAATAAAAATAATAATAATAAAAATAATAATAAAATGAAAAAATAATAATAATAATAACAATAATAACAATAAATAATAAATTAGAGGGTTTTCGGGACATTGTCCCGCGTTTTTAAGAGTGTAAAACACATCCCTGTGTTTTTGCGCGCTTGACGTTTCGCAGCCTACTGTGAGCCGATTGCCCAAAGACTGAAGGATTCTTTTTGGGTCCTGGTTTGAGCCCTCGTTTTCATTCCCATGTGTGCCTGGGGTGGAAAGATGATTTGGCCACATTGCCTGTTTGTGTGGGGGTGGGGGGGGCGGGGGAGGGCGCAACGATGGTCTGTCTGTCCATTTGGGTTTTGCTTTTTTATTTTCCACTTTCGTACGTTCCAGTGTCGGCCCCCAAGAGGATTTAATTTAATCATCTCCTCCATTAAAATTTATTTTCTTTTTTCGGATTTCCACCGCCCCCTGAGTATCTCGGAAAAAAGGGGTATTGGAGTTGAGGACTCGTGTGTTATCAAACTAAATTTTGGGGGTTTCCTGGGTTTAAAATATTCCCTGGGGGGTTTTTCCCACGCAGAGTTTTGTTTGGTCGCCTTTCCTGCAGGGGGCCCAGGGTTTTCGTTTATTTTGTTCTAATTGTTCGGCCCGTCGCCCGATTTTACACTTTACCCACTCCGGGAACTTCTTACCCTCCCGGACCATTAGAGGTTGGCTTTGACTGGTTTAGTGACGCTTGGAGTTTTTTAGTGTGGATTTAAACAGGGGGTATTCTGTTTTTTAGTATACGCGCTATCTTGTCGGGACCTGATGAAAATATGGAAAAAAAACTTTATTTTTTACATTGTCATTGATTTATCTTTCTCACGGTTTTTTTAGATCACTTTTTTGTTTGAAAAGCTCTTCTTATGGCAATGGGATTGTATCCTTCTGCCTAAAGCTGTTGTGAGAGTTTTCTTTTCGTTTATAAAGCTTTTTTTATCGGAAAAAAACCGCCCTAGTTATAAGGGGGATTCATAACTGCTCTTTTTGTTTTGGATGGGGGTGGTTTTACCCCTCAGGACTGATTAGTGTGCGTGTCTTTCTTATTTCCGTGGCCCCCTTTTTTTTTCGGTTTTTATCGGTGACGCTATAGCCAAAAACCTTGCCATGTTTAATAAACGGTCCCAACAGATCACCGAATTAAGCAAAATCAGGCGTGGTCGGTATCTGAGTGGGTGCCACTTGGGAACCCACGTGTGTTGGCAAAAAGGGGATGAAGCAGATAGCCAAGGTTTAAACCCCCCCTTTTTAAAAAAACCCTTGGCCGCTTTGGAGAACAATTTTATAAGATACTGTTTTGGTGTTTTGGATTAAAAAAAAATTGTCGAAAAGGTTTTCTTGTAAGGCTTTTACCACTAACCTTCACTTTGCCTTCTACAATGTCCTTTAAATTTCTCTGCGGAGAGGGTAAAAATGGAAAACTTTTAAAATTTTAGTAATAAATTTTGTAAATAATATTTTGTACGTTTAAAATTTTGCGCATTTCCTAAAAATAAAGCTAGAGAAACCCGGGCTTTTTAACTACGTTAAAAGAGAAGGGGTTTTGTTTCGTGTGTTAAAAATTTTTGGGGGTCACCGCCCGAAATTGGGGTTCTCACCCTCCCAAAAAATGTAACTGGATGTGTCAACCATGTCAAGCAATTTAAATATTCTAATAGTTTTCCTGAGGATGAAAACCCACGCAATTGAAAAATCTAATATAAAAAAGTTATAATTATACATCCTTGTCAACGAAAAAAACCTTATTACTTCAAAATTTTTATATTCAACATTGTACTTTGTTTGGTCTTGATTGTTTCCGACGATAAACCGGGGAAACTTCTTATCGCTTGGTTGCCATGGTTACCAAAACCTTGGGCTCACTGCCTTTGTAGGGTTTTGATAGGAAATTTTTCAAGGAAAACCCAAGGGTTCCCAGGGGGTGGCCCCTAATAGCGCATTCATACCTGGGGTCGGCGAGCGCCCGACAAGCGCTGAAAGGCGCTCGGCGTGATTTTCGTAGCGGAAACTAGGCCAAAAGTGTAACAGGGGAAAGACACGCACACTAATCATACCTGCACGCTCAATCACACCACCAAACCGAAAATCCAAAAAAAGCAGTTTGAATTTACCCTGATAAACCCCCAGCAGGGTTTTGGGGGCAAAAATTTCCGAAAACAAAGCTTTTTTAAAAA
>JAMZAV010005674.1:0-41261 GCA_024449915.1 Sweltsa coloradensis
TGCATAGAGAAATTTATAAAATACATTTGTCATCAAAGGTGAAACGGAACAGAATTGTATTATACACTTTTACTGTTCTGATCACTGGTGTTTCTAAACTGAATTGTAAATAATTAATAATTACCCTCAAGTAGGCCTACTGCAATCGAAAACTATAGCACATGTTATAAAGAAACTAAATTAATTAGACGAGGGAGCGGAGGGACTGAGGATTACAATTCAACTCAAACGGCGCTTATTCTGTAAATCTGTGTGTGTGTGTGTGCATCAAAAATCAGCTGAATGGCCAAACAGGTTGAACTGAAATTTTATACAGACATACGGTACGAGGTAACTGAGAACTGCTAGAAAAATGAGCAAAATCCGTTGCGATTTTAACTTAACTTAAAAAATAAAAATGTGATTTTCTAACTATCGACAGCAGTTGTTTAAATTTGCCATTTGTAAAAAAGGCCACAGCCTGCGATAAAAACAATTCTGAAAGTCGCTTAAGTTTTTAAAAATCTCAAAGTGGGTGTCTTTTTTATTTGCATTTGTTGTCAATATGTCATTCTCTAAAGAGTTCATTATTCTTTTTAGATTTAAACTAGTAATTATTAATTAATAATGCTGGCCATTCACGAGAAACAGTGCAATACCGCAGTATATACGCCGTATATAGGTATAATTAAAATCATAGACTAGACCACCTACTTTATTCTAACCGACGCCACGAATTCTAGATATGTGTACGCTTACGTAGGCCTAAGCCGTGCATGTTAGTCCAGAACATGGCTCTGCTAAATCGTAAAATATAAGGAAAGAGACGAAGTCCATCTCGCAAAGATCAGCTGATAAGTATAAAGAAGTACATTACTCCCCAAAAAGATGCGACCTCTCCCCCTTCCAAGATGACCTCCTTGACGACCGCGACCATGACAACACGATCGATGCCAAAGACAATGACAACCACAACAAGAGAGCCCCCTTTTCTTTCACCTACCCGTGGCTGGTTCTGACCAGCATAGGATTCTCCTCCCTATATCCCTAAGGCTAGAGTGGTGCATTATTTTATAACCTAACGGTTGACGCGCCCTCAAATCAGATAAAACTAAAAACCATTTCCTCTGTTTGCCTATAGGCCTAAATTGTCTTTAATTTTTCATAGGCTTACATTGACGCTGGAGGCAGTATCTGCACTAAGTCTAGGGGTCGTACACTAGCTGGCCGTTCCATTTAGACTGGGGTTGTTGAACAAGGGTCTGTGACCACAAATGTTTGTGCAATGATTATACTAGGAAAACACCAAAGTCGTTGTTAGACGACTGAGCAAGCCATGTGTTGAGTACCTGGGTACATCCCCTTTCCTCCCCTATACCTAAGGCTGGATCTAGCTCAGCATGGGGAATGATACCGGGTACTCAACACATGGCTCACTCACTCTTCTAACAATGACTTTGGCGTTTCCCTAGTAGTATCGGTACACACTTCAGATTGAAAACTTTCTACACTACGTTTTACAGTTTGACATCAATTTTAAATGTTGTTTGGAACAGTTACATAAACATGAAAGGAGAAATTATAAATAGTACAGTGACCTAATTAATATTTTTGATGCTTTTAAAATTATATGTACAATATGGTAAATTAATTTTTAGAATTAAATTATGTCATTGTGAAAACCATGCCACCATACAAATTGATGTATAAAATATGTAAGATAAATTTTAACAGAATTAAAATGTGTTGTTGCAATTTTGGTTGTCAGTAGGGCTGTGCAAATTAGTAAAAAAAATGCCTCCCCGGGTACCAGTCGATCTTACGGTCGGGTACCCGAAATTACAAATTTTAAGATTTGTTACGATTACAAAAAAAAATGAAGTTAGTCAATTATCTACTTTATATTGACAGGTCATCACTTTTAACACGCACCTTCTCATGAACGTGAACATGTCGACGGTCTCGGGTGCAAGAGATGCTCATTTCTAATGTCCACCTGTTGAAAACGCACTTTCAGAAGGATCTGATGTTGCCGGAATGCATAAATATCTCCACCAGTCACTTATCGGCCGAATACAATGAATAGTGGTGCGCGCGCAGCATGGTGGTGACGTCACTCACTCGAGCTCGACAGACGAAATACGAGCGCGTATTAATGACGAATCACTTACTGCCGCCGCTGCACGCTGACGAGATAAAGCCTGACCGGCGGCGGCGTTAATTGAGCTGAATTTGAGACGAAAAACGGTCAAACAAGTACCCGACGACTCATTTCATTACCCGGGCTATTATCAGCCCTAGTTGTCAGTACATAACACATAATCAGCGGTGGCCTAGTACTATAAAAATAAACACTATAAAGGGTTGCGGGTGACATATATTGGGATGGCATGCAAACTGCTGCTGAAATTTGACATTCCCACTGATGAATATAGGTAGGCATTCATCAGCTAGACCTTAGAATTAAAAAATTTCATCAACTTACATTTTTTGTAAAACAGAAAAACACAGGGCAACTGAAATTGTATACATATCCACGTAACACAACCCACACCTTAATTTAATACAATAAAAACCCAAAAGGATGGATTTTTTTAACTTCTGAATTGTATTAAATATTCCCCCTACTAAAAACCTATGGGAGTGTTTCCCGACTAACCAAATCGAGAAATAAACCCACACCTTGACCCATAAACCCACATGCAGTTTTAAAGATATGTAGATTACTGGGTTTAGTAAAACAAACATGTATTACATTAACATTAGGTATAGCACAAGTGACTATGCTGGGTACAGGGTACATAAGAAAAGAATAAATTCAACAACTACTACTGCATTTAGGTACGTACATTTCCTTCATTGTCGCAGTTAGCAACAGAAGAAATACAAATAACACAGCTATAAAAGTTCTATAGTGGTCCCAACGAAAGAATGCATGTGGCTCGAAATTGTTTTCCCAACATAGGGTTAACAACTTTGTCAACTCTATTCATGCTAGCTCAGCGTGGATTTAGCACACGGACAAACTCTGTGATCTAGCACAGATAATTTTTGCTTGCATTGGTAAAAGATATTTCTCTTTCATACAAAAAGGCAACATTCCTTTTACCGCGCATTCATTCTACCCCCACCACTAGAAAGCATCTGCATTCTTTCGTTGGAGCAGTATACGTCAAAATTACCCAATATACATACATTGTACATTTATACTAGAAGAACCCACACTTAGTTATTAATTTCTATATGTATCATGATATTATCATCACACGCACAGCAAACACTATGTCGATATGCAAAGTGTAGATATACTTAAAACATCATACATGACGAATTGTGTAAAAACAATCAGGTTGGGTACTCTACCGACAAATTACAGTAATCTGAAAAGCTTATGCTAAGTCTGTGCTTTAAAATTGATGCCCTAGTTGGTTTTGATTGTTTGAAAAGTCAGAACTTGCACATCCCTAAAGTACACCAATCGTAGCTCATGTAGGCCTAATGCTCAAACTGGACTTATGTTTCATGAAATAAATAAGGAAACATCTCAGTTTTAAATCAGGTTAAAACTAGGGCTGGGCAAAAAATCGATATTTCGATACAATAGGGCCTACAGATAAGTGGAAATATTTTCGATATCAATATTTGGCTTCGTATCGAAATTTACAACAAAAAAAAATGGTAAATTTCGTAATTTTTGTGGAGGTGCCGGGTAGGTAGTCGAAATTAAATTAACCTGGCTGGTGCATATGGTGGAGGTGCCGGGTCATAAAACGCGATTGTGAGATCGTAAAAATAGTTAAATGGGTTTATGGAGATACCTTATTAACCCTATTTGGCCACAAAATTAATATTTTTTAGATTTTTGAAAAAAAAAATACAAAACAATTACATTTTGATATATCGATATCATATTAAAATTTTTCGTGTGATATCGATAATTGAATGATGTCATAGGAGCCCAGCACTAGTTTACAGCATTACAAAAATATACTATTTCAGTCAAACCTCACTTAGCAGTTGCAAGAGAATTGGCAACTGGTTTGTGAATGCTTAGGCCTAGGGAACTTTTTTTTTTCGGGGGGTGGGGAATGAAATACCATTCTTATACGGTGAAGTACATCCCACCGTCTTGTGATGACAATTTCGAGTTTCATTTACCCATGTAGCTTATACTAAAGTAGGCCTACCTACCATAGGCATCACATTTTTTGTTTTAGCTATTCTCAACTTCAAAGTGGAATCTAACAGCACCAGAACTTGTTGCAAAATTAACACAAAATTTAAGACTATTGTTAGCACTGACTTTGGTATTCTCGAGAAAGAAGTATACTCCCTGCCGGGTGTGCATATCCCACTCCACTTTCCTGTCCACTTCAGGTGTTTTGGTAGGACCAGTCGTGATGATGTTTTTCACGTTACCGTTGAGATTCCAATCCACCCATAAAACAATTCCATGGCACGTTCCAGATCTGAAAGTGTGCACCATTCAAGTTAAGATCTTACACAGAGTTTGTAGACGTATTCAAGTTATGTGGTGGAGGGTGAGAATAGAATGATCTCTTAAAACCAGTGCCAAACGTGAAACATCATACATCTACTTAGAAAGTTAAAAGAAGTTGTGAAGTTTTAGGCCGTATAAGTTATAATATAACTGCTCCATCAAAAGAAAGCAGATGCTAGCGGCATCGGCGGGGCCGGGCGGGCCAATGAGCAATTGGTATTTTAAATTAGGGGCCACTGATTGGCTAGAACTAGCCTGCCGGTGACGTCACAACCTGCAAACTTCCGATGGAGCAGCTATCCTACTACTACTAGCTAGCCTACTGTATAGGGGTGTGCGAGCCTAGGATTTTTAAGTCAAGCCGAGCCAAGCATTAAAAAAAGCTTGATTTATGAGCCAGGCCGAGCTTTTTCAAAATTCCTTTTATTTAAAAAAAAAAGGCCCTACCTGTACATGAACCAGTAGGTTTAGGCCTGCCTGCTAGGTTGTGTCCACTATATCCTGGTATACAGTAAACCTTTGTAAACACTTTTGTTTACTGTCCCCCACTGACAATCAGTTGTGTGACTGAGTGGCTAGACTAAATATTTATTTATTTATTTATTTATTTATGGGACCTAAAAATCACGAGCTTTATTTAATCCAGTCGTGAGTTTATATACGAAGATTATTACGTGTTGTGCTGTTCATGGAGAAAGAAACTGGGCTACGTCAACGTGTATTTTTTATGAAGGTCATGTAGCGTGGTTCCCTCAGCTGCATGACGTAAGAGTGGGATGGGAAGCGCCATAGCAGGCTGGCTGCCTACTGATTAAGCACAGCACATTTCATCATGCCTATTCGTCAAATTTCACAAGAAAGCAAAGTCATTAGTTACTCAGCTGACACTCTTGGCCCGTCAGTCGGAAAATGAATAGCGCCTACAATGCGTGTAACTACGCGAACAACACAAGAGGTTTTATTTTACTACTGCATTCAAAATAAATTGGAACACTAGAACACGTGGTCTGATGGATTGAATCATAACAAAGCAATTACTTTAACACTCAACTCAATGACTTATCTCGCCGGCGACTTAGCGCATGCTGTCTCCACGCCACGAATAGGCAGGGTCAGGAAAATCCAGATAACCTTATTGCTGGCTAACAGATACGTATGGAAGTACATTCAGTACTTGATAAAAACTATATACCGTACTTGAACTTATGAAATTCTTGTAATATTTCCGCACAGGCTTAAAATTATTAATACGTATTAAACAACACACTTTCTATATTATTACCATCCACGGGATAGAAAATGAGTTGGAATTACTTAATACTATGGAAATTCATAATTATCCAATTTTTTTAGACAGAGTTCCCTATTAAAGGGGCTATTACCTCGAAAATTTATTTTTTACCATACAATCTATAGTATAATACGTACTACGTAAAATGACCGTTTAAAAAATGATTTCTTGTAACTGTGATTTAACACGAATTTTTCGATTATTTGATCCAGAAATTTGCGAAAATTCAAAATTGGTGCTTAAATCGGCTCTAACCTGCTTCTTTGTTGTTCCACATTGATACTAGAGCATCATACGAATCTAAAATACCCTTTTATAGCATCGTGTCTTGAAACTGTGCACAAATATACTCTCGAACATGCAAAAATATGCATTCTAAAATCACACCCCATCTTGGTAATCAGCATATTTTGACCGAACCGAACCACTTGCCCAAATTACAAATCGAATTATAGAGAATTTACAGAGAAGGCTGTAGAGTACGTCAATAATGGCCAATATTTGTTTAGATCAAAATCCTCCAAAGTCACAGAGCATAAAAATCGTCCCCATGTTATTTTTTATGGGAGATGTTTGCCGATGGGACCTAGCTAAAAAAATACCAAGTTTGACAATATTTTTTCGGGTCATGGTGGCCCCAATAATTTTTCTATTAATTGCTAAATTCATTACTAGTTAGCCTGAATGAAATATATTTTTTTAGATTAGCGGGTGAATACCTATTTAATGTGTCTGGGACTTTCTTACTGGTTTTCATTATGAGTTCAACAGACAAAATAAAAGCCGGTTTAATTAGGCTTACGGTGACGTTCGTTATTGCTCACTGGCTGCGGCATTCTTCCGTCTCGCGCTTCCGAGAAAGTTTGTTGACAAGAGTGTTGATGAAAATGAGCAAACTGTGTGTTTTTGTAGGCTCCGCTCGAATAAAACGAGCCTAAAACCAAGATCGGCTCGACACGAGCTTGAAAATAAAGCTTGAAAAGCTCGAGAAAGCGAGTACTCGCACCCCCCAACTGTATGTAGGTCGCACATAGAAATAAAAATTGAAGCTAATTCTTTGAGATTTTTTAAAATGTGGGTCTAGCTAGTCTTTTATTGATTTATTTTTCTTGTATGTATCTTGACATACTAAAGTAAAAAAACAGTCTACTTTTTTTAAATTGTAATTAGGATTTAATTAATATTTCATTGTTGTAACAATGGTTAGCATTTCACCAAGATTGGCTTCCTCCTCCTAGTTGCTCTAGAAAGCTGTTAACATTTATTTTTTATTTTTAATTGTTAAGCATATTATTATCTGTGTTTTGACACAGAGTTTCTTGGTCTAGGACAACTAGGCCTACAAGTATTAACTTTATAATTTTAAATATTAAAACTTTCATTTAAGCAATTTTTTCCACCATAAAATAAACTTATGGTACATATTATGTAATTCATGGGTTGGTCAAATACCTAAATGCGGCTCAGTCAAAACATGCTATGTTTAATAATAACCTACAAAACAAGCCATAAATGATCCATCTACCTCTGTTGTTACTCCTGTAAACTTGGTTGAAGATTGTCAATGTGTAACGAAATTACAGTTTTGAGAAAACAGCAGTTAAAGTTAGGCATTTTGGTCTTGTTCTTGCTATATTTTATGCTTGCGCTATCATAACATAATAATTTATTGTGAAGTTATGCTCCGATTTACTTCGGGTTTGATTTTATTAAAAGATACTAAATCAGATAATATTACGGTGCCAACCTAAAAATATAATGTTTTTACGTCAAATCTAGTATGTAATAGGCCTAGGCTAGGCTATAGGCCTACTAATTTAAGTTAAAAAAAACTTCTGCCTGATCAACAGGAATCATACCTGGATCCTTCTGAACTACATATTTTAGTTGTGCCCAACTTTGACTGCACTTCATAATATACTCACCCAATAAATTTGCTCTGACCACTTTTCCCTCGTCCTAAATCATTGAATTTTTTGGCAGTGAAATCAAAGTCCAACACTTGAAAAGGTTCACTCAATGGATAACACGGATATTCCCAAAGTGGTTGCGGTTCGACCTGACTGTCGCTGACTGCGCTCGACTTAATGATCAGTTGGTCGAAGTCGGTCATCGAAAAACCTTCCACTGAGTGAAGGGGGGTTCTTATCTTCCACAGGTCTTTGAATTCAACCGCCATGGCCCACACTGTAGCAGTCGATGGTAGAATTACAGATTCCTCCGTTAATAATTCCAACACTTCTTGTTTCATATACCAGAATGCCGTGTTTTGCCAGGGAAGGAGAGTCGTGAAGAAATGCGGCTCACCAAACACAAGTGATATCTGTAACAAATAAGAACATTGTCAACTAGGGTTGAAGTTTGATATTAATGTATTATATAGGTACGATCGGTAAATCAAGGGTAATCTTTTACTGACACCACGAACACTCACTGGGCAAATCTCAGATTAGGCGGTCTTTAAAAGTCACACTAAGCTAGAACAAAATACGCAAAGCTAGCCCCAGTGAATTGTCAAAGTGTGGACGTCTTGCCCTATTTATGTCACTGGAAAAACTGGCCATAATTGATTTCTACACCAAAATAAACCTGCACTAAGGTTATGCAGGGTTTGGTGAAACTATTTAGGCCTATTTATTTATTATTTATTATTTATTTAAGGTCTATTCTATTCAGTTATAAAAACTGATTTACAAAGGAGGACAACTAAATAAATCTAATTACATAGATGCAGAAACAACAATAAACTACATTTTTGTAAATATTTGAAATAGTAGCATTACAACAACAATGCATTAAACACAACAATTTTTGTAACAAATAAAAATGATATTATATGCATTTAATGAATTAATCAAATATAAAAAAGGGTGGAGAATGAAAAGAAAAGAAGAAAAAAAACAAAAAAAAATATGTATCGAGATCGCGCTCGATGTACTCTACGCACTTCACTGCATCCAACGATATGTTTGGCTCGTATCTAGATCAAGTTTAAGCGTTTCTAGGCGTGAAGGGAAGATATGTTTGCATTCGGGAGCGGTGTGGCGACGCGCGGGCTATGGCGGCGACGGCAATGTTCAATATTTTGCTTGTTATGGCAAAAATGAGTGGGGTGTTATTTTGACATAAAGAAAAATTTGCAGGAGAGTTCACAACCTCTAGACATTTATTTAGGCTATATTTTAGAATTTATTTGAGGGAAATCGATTCATTTTTGTATGAGCAGTAAACATTTAAGCTGGAATGCGCTTCGCACCCCCTTTTGTAAAATAAAATGGGTTTTAAGGGTAGCGCGCCGCGATTTTTAAAGGTAAGCTGATGGGTTAACTCTATACCAATTTGAATTTCTGAATGTGTTATTCTTCTTTGCAGTAGCTTCTTTTGTCATATTATTCCACCATGGTGTTTTTTATACCTTCTCTTTCCATTTGTCCTATAGTGGTCCCAACGAAAGAATGCAGGTGGTTCGAAACTTGTATTCCCAATATAACAACTAAAGTTGTCAACTCTATTCACGCTAGCTCAGCGTGGATCTAGCACACGGAGGAACTCTGTGATCTAGCACAGATAATGTTTGCTTGCGTTCGTAAAAGATATTTCTCTTTCATACACAAAGGCGACATTCCATTTACTGCACATTCATTCTATCCCCTCCACTACCAAGCATCTGCATTCTTTCGATGGAGCAAGTATACCACATACCAGTTCTGCTGCTTGAACAAGGCCCTTTTTAAAGGCACTTCACTCTTCTTCAACCCCTCCTATTTCACTTTTGGGAATTTTTCTAGTGACCAACACTTTATATTCTCTAGCTACATCCTTATCCTTTAGTTTGCACACCCATATCTTCTTTTCTTGGATTGCGCTCTTCTTTATTTCTTTTAGTTCTTTAAATTTGGCAACTACTAGTCTATGGTCACTATCCACAGACACCCCCAGTGAAAATTTCACTTCCCTTCGATCCGGTTTTAGCTCCCCATCCACTAGTATATAATCTAAGACTGTTTTTTGTTCACCATTCCAGCTATATCTTGTGACTTTCTCTTTTCACATATCAGCTCTTCCCTACCTTCAAACCATGTCTCCGACATATTTCCAGGAGTTTTTTCACTTGTCAAGGACACATTTACTAGCGGCGGTCGGCCGTGCGGGAAGGAAAGAGGGGGAGGGAGGGGGAGAGGGAGGTTGATAGATTCATGATTGCGAGGAGATAGAATTGCGAGGTGATGTCACCGCATGTGTGTTAATGGAAACGTTGCGCGGCAGGCGAATATGACACGCGTGGGCGGGGGGTGGGCAACCATTAGGCCTACTTGAACAGAAGTTGGAGTCCAGCGGCATAAACAAACAAAGGAAACTAACAAAGTGGGTGTTTTATTTATGGACACAATTTTGAGAGAAATACTGCCAAGCACAAAATACGTAATTAATGATGAATCAATTCTAATCATTTGGCGAATAGTAAATCGTGCATCTCAATTTCAGGAACCGTTTTTTATTCTTCGGGTAAATGGCCAAATGGGTAGTGGAAACAGGTACTCATACCCGACTTCGTTGGGCACGGGTACGTATGCTAAAAAAATGCTAAAACTAATTGCCGATCTCATTAACAACTGGTTAAATGCAAATGTACTCACCCTTAACAAAGATAAAACAAATATCCATTTTCACACATCTCAAAACCGTGTTACTACCCACCCACAAATAACGATATCCAATACATTGCTCGAAAGACATGAAGTGACAACATGTCTAGGTATTGAAATTGATCAATCCCTAAGCTGGTCCCCCGAGCAAGTAGCAACTTTTAGCCCAAAATTGAGCTCGGCCTGCTACGCAATACGCGTTATAAAAGAAGCAATAGGCGTAAACGCGGCTAAATTAGCCTACCAGGGATATTTTGAGTCCTATCTTAGATATGGTTTATCTTTATAGAGATATTCAATGCAAGCCACACACATATTTATAATTCAGAAAAGGGCAATTAGGACATTAGAAAATTTGGGACGGAGGGAATCTTTGTAAACCTTCTTTCGTAAAACTGCACATATTGACATTTCCAAGTTTATTTATTTATGAAGCATTGGCTTTACTCTTGAAGAACAAGGAGAAAATTCTAACAAACTCCGCCATTCACAACCATAATACCCGCCAAAAAGAGGACTTCTATATTCCAGATAAACGCACTCTAAAATGCCATAATGGTACTCACATGATAGGTTTAAAATTGTTTAATAGGCTACCACAAAACATTAAAATAATAAAGGATCTTCAAAAGCAACTTCATGAGCTAAAATCATATCTAATAAGGGGTGCTTTTTATACAATTGAAGAATTTTTAACTGCTCAAAATGCTCCTGAATTCAACTGCATCCCCTAAGTCTTTGCCCTTCTGAAATTGTTTATTTTTTACCCTATTAAGGCTATTCAACCGTGTTTTTCTATTTTCCAAAATATGCTACCAAGTCAAAACATAGTTAATGGCTTTAAAACCTGGCTATTTTAGAAAATCAAAAATATTTTTTTCAAAATTTTCTGAACCGATACAAGGTCTATACAGCCATCTCAAAATAATTTCAAACTTCAATTTCCAAAGGCACATCATTCAACGTAGGGTGTTGTGTTTTTGTGACATCAATTTTCAACTGGTGTTCTATAGGCTGACCGAGAGAAAAAAACATTTTTTTAACAATTGTCTTTCCTGCGAATTTTTTTGCTTTGGCGGTACAAATCGGTAAAAAATACCGCCAAACAAAAAAATTCACATGAAAGACAATTGTTAAAAAAAAAAATCTCTCAATCAGTCTATAGAAAAACAGTTGAAAATTAATGTCACAAAAACACAACATCCTACGTTGAATGATGTGCCTTGGCGAATTGAATTTGGAAATTATTTTGAGGTGGCTATATTAGCTGTGTACCGGATCAGAAAAATTTGAAAAAAATATTTTTGATTTTCTAAAATAGCCAGGTTTCAAAGCCATTCACTATATTTTGACTTAGTAGCATATTTTGGAAAATAGAAAAACACGGTCGAATAGTCTTAACTTGTAACTTTGTCACCATGCTCTGTATTTGGTCTTATCTTTGTCTTAGTCATTGACTCATTGACCTTCTGAAATTATTTAACCTGATATCTAAATTAAAACGGGCTATCACTGCATAATGTAAGCCAAGTGCTATAATATTATATTTGAAATCATTTCATAAAAGGGTCTTTCTTATTTTATAAAGCAGATGACTTTATAAATAACTGTTAAGTATTGATACTGTTTTATCGTCATAATGCTGGGATTTTATGTATTTTATGTATATTATATGTACATACCTAAGACAGGATGTACCTATATTTTAACTTTTAATACCTAGGCCTATCTACACTAGGTCTATATCTTAGTTATAATAATTTATTGATATGAATTATTTTTATTGTACCTAATAATTATGTAATATGTATGTATGTAGGCCTATAGGCCTATAGGCACCAACTTGACAAATCCTATATCTTGTTATCATGTAAGATCTATTGGATACTAATAAAACTACTAACTACTACTAACTTATTTATCTCGTTAACTCACCTTTAGGGTTTTCTTTCCTAATTCTTTGATACTATTCAGAATAGTGACCTTGTGTTGCAGCTTATTTTGTTGAATGTATGCGGTAATGACCTGCCTGGACAAGTTATTTTCTTCAACACAGTAGACTTGTTGTGCTCCTAGTTTGGCAGCTGCTAGGCCCAATAATGTTCCGTTACTTAGACACAAACAGACACTATGTTCGGAGATACAATCTTGGAGAGCTGCCAGATACTTTCTGTTGCGATCAACGTCGTTAATTGCACCGATCCTTGTACGAGAAAATGCAATATGGACACCACAGTCACAAATTGGTCTCAATAAGTCTTGATTTGTAACTCTGAAAGAACAAAACATATTTTAAAATTTTTATAATACCAAGAAGAAACTAAAAGAGACAAGGCCAGTAAACATGTGTACCTATATATAACATTTTTGTACTGGTACTTCCAAATATGATTTAACTAGTACTAATATATTGGGAAACTTAAGGTTTGTTTATTTGTATGTCCGGAACTGTTTGGAACTATCTGAACATGAAAATGGTCGTTCAGCTGTAAAAAAAACAAGTGTTCATCTCTCTCCAGACACCTGTTCTAAAACAGACCGAACATGTTCAAACGGTTCTGATGGGAAAAGAGGAGTGGATAAAACAGAAGGAATGTACGGCGGAAATTCGAATTAGCACGGATGAAAGTAAGGTTATGGGGAAAGTTTGTTGGTTGAAATGTGTACCAAAGATTCACTCAACTGTTATTTTGGTAATTAAATCATCGTTGCCCATAAATTTTACACAAAATACCCTTTTTATGCTAAACAATAAACATAGTTTTCAATTTAAATGAGGTGACATCTCAAACTGTCCATTTTGGAGATGGAGTTCATCTCTAAAGGTCAGAACTCAGAGCACATGTTTTATCCATTCTAAATCCCAAACTTCCTGTACTAGGCATGTTGTACGAACTGTTCATAACCAGTCTCGGACAGGACAAATAAACAAACCTTTGGTCACTCAACACACAAATCACTGAATATAAGGCAATATGTATGTGGCCCAGTTTAGGGTTAATTCATAACTGGAGGCAACAAAAATATTAACTGAGCAAATCTTACATGACAGATAGATAAAAAATAGTCATGGAAATAAAACGATCTAGTATCTATCTATCTCTAGTAGTGTATATATAACTATATATGAAGTTACATTAAGTTCTGAATTGTATTGAATATTAACAATTCCACCTACGGGAGTATTTTCCGACTCACCAAATTGAGAAATAAACACTTGCTCAGTCTTGGGGAGTAGCGCGCTACAAGTAGCATGCTACTTTTACGTGTAGCGGAGCCAGTAGCGCGCTACTTTATTAAGGGGGCATATTGTAGCGGTAGCATGCTACAATTTTTGTAGCGTTAGCGTGATATTTGCGCTACTTTTTAAGTTCCGGGGCCAGCAGGTCCAGTCCACGTAAAGTCAAAAGTCGGCACTGCAAACTAACTTGTAACGCCCGCCGCGCTACGTCATGTGCTCGCCGTGTAGACCGGCCCGTAATCTCGTCTCACTTCCACACCATCTCCCTCGCTCTCTCACAGCGAGCCTCTGTCTCGCTCTCTCTCTCTCTCTCTCTGCGTCGTCCGAAGGATGCGAGCGATCGCCGATCTGTCACATCGTGTGAGCTGACTTTACCAAAATATTGCAGTGATTAGATTGCGTGGTGCTGGTGCATCTTGAATGCTATTTCAGGGTCGTAAACAAAGATGTATCCACGATAATTAGAAGTCGTATTATTGATTTAGAGCATAAGCCGCTCAATAATTACGCCAATCGTCTGAATTGCATATTAAAATGAAGTGATTAGTGTCATATATCCCTCCTCCCTTGGGACATTCCGGGCTATATCGCTATTGTACGGCACCAGTAGTAGGCCTATTTCGAACCTTGTTTGTCGCATTCTTCTGCAGTGATTCCGCGAAAAACATGTTGTTGAAAATAAGAAATGCAATATGAATGTTGATCATTAGGCCTAGACTAGGGCCTAACCTAGCCTAAACGTTAAAAGAACGCCTTCTATCACAATGGAAACCGAAACTATGTGCTTTTGATGATAGATCACGATCGAGTTGATATAAATGGAGTTAAAAATCATCGCAGCACGACGTCAAAAGGCTTTAAAAACGGGATAATTTGGGATCTCGACGACCCCCGATTAAACGGGAACACGTAGCGGAAAAGTAGCGCGCTATATTTCTTGAGTAGCGCGAATGTAGCGTCGCTACATCTGAAAAAAAGTAGCGAAAAAGTAGCGATAGCATGCTACTTTTAAAAAGTAGCGACCCCAAGACTGCACTTGCTCATACCTGCGTAAGGTAATGGCATTATAAAAAATGTTTGTTTGGTCAGTTCAAAGGCAACAGATATTCGTTGCGGTACTGTTCCATCCATTCAGATCTATAATGCAACTACAATTCAGAAGTTAAATAGTTACTGTCTCGGTGGTCTAGTTGGCTAAGGCGGATGGATTTTTTAACTTTTGAATTGTATTACATTATTAACAATTCCACCTACGGCTACGGGAGTGTTTCCCGACTAACCAAATCGAGAAATAAACCCTTGCTCTGTTGCTCATACCTGCGTAAGGTAATGACATTATAAATAAAATAATGTTTGTTTGGTCAGTTCAAAGGCAACAGATATTCGTTGCAGTACTGTTCCATCCATTCAGATCTATAATGCAACTACAATTTTGTAGTTAAATAGTTACCATCTTGGTGTTCTAGTTGGCTAAGACGCCTACCTGGAATGTGAGAGACTCTAGTTCAAAGCCAATCAGGATGGATTTTTTTAACTTTTGAATCGAATAAAATTTTAATTTTAATATATCATGTAACAAGTGGAAAATTACCAACTGCACTCACTTTAAATCTTTTCTTAAATTAAACCATAATGAGTACTCGTCGTGGCAACTAATCAATGTCAACTCATCCCCTTGGCGGACATTCACTTCCTGTGGCAGATAATAGACGGCTTGCATCCAGTGGTCTCGCCACGGTAACAAATTCACTGCGTCCTCCGACGAACCATCCCCCTTTAACAGAAATCAGGTGTACCCTCAATGTACAGTTCACGGAGATTAGGTACGGTCATTGCCACTGACCTACAGGACATATGGATGTATGATGATTGTTGTTGAAGTAACAAGCATGGGCACAGGAATACCCAAAAGAGGGAGAAAAACTAATTACTAATCAACAGATTGTCGAAGAAGAATACGAAAATAAAATAATACATTATTTTCAAACTAGCATTTACACTTGGTTAGTGGAGTTACCGTATCGGACCGAATAAAGCGCGATATTTTTTTTCCGAAAATACTATCTCTAAAACAGCACTCGCGTTATTTTCGCGCTCTTGCATTTGAAATAGCGCCTGAACATAGGCCACCCGCAATACAACTCCCGCGCATCGGCTGCTGCGCGTCGCTCCGCCCACCCACTCTACGCCAGCTGATCTCGTGAGGCGGGCGAGTGACGTCATCACGGGCTCCGGGGCAAAAGGCCGCGGGAATATCGCCGCGTATCACGGTTCACGGGTTCTGCGGAAAATGACCATCAAAATAACTGTGCGTACAATTAAAAGTATTTTCTTGGGAATCAATCCCGAATCGATTCTAGGTCACAATGATCGATTTGTAGTCCCTTAATCAGACTGGTGAACTGTGGTTGGCTTATGTGAGCTTGTGCTTGGCCCTACCCTGTTAAAAAACATAGGACTAGGCCCTAACATTGTTCAAAATGTTTTGTTGTAAGAATGAAACTTTAGTCTATTCATTCATTGCATTGTAAATAAAAAATGTTTCTTGTACATTTTAATTTTCTTTGATTTTTCTTTTTTCTTGAAATGATTCTGAAAAATTGGGGGTCGTGTTATATTCGAGATCGTGCTATATTCGGTCCAATACGGTACTCAGTAAAGAGGGATACAAACTAATAAAGATACATTCTGGGTAAAGGTACTTTTATACATCATCATCATTATCCATTGCCGCTTCCTACTTCTGGCAGGGTAAGCTTGGGTTTGGCAACCAAATTCTTCCACTTCTTTCTATCCTCCATCAATGTCAATTAATGTCAACTTGTCAAGTTTGGGTGATGCTAGTCCTGCCCCCTGGCCCAAGGGTCTCTTTAACCATACAGATAACAGTTTTAAGTGTTATTTATAAGAAATGTTGTTTAAAAACTCTTTTGATTTTTTAGTTTTTGTTGGTGTGATGAATACCTTGTGATTGGTCGGTTTTCTCTTCCACCACCACCAAAACCATGAGAAACCCCCCCCCCCACAAAAAAAACATGAGGATCTAATATTTTCTATCTGGCAAGTCTGACAGGCGGTTACAATATTTGTCGGTGGGCATGCGTCTGTAAACCGCAGGCTCAATCAGCTGTTTGAGCTCATGGGTTCAAAACCAGTGTTCTACCGACTAAAGCCGAGTTGCATTTTGGTTTTTGAACCATCAAATGTCTCAAAAGGAAAGTAGGCTTATAATTAGGGAGAAAAAATAACAGGTTCTTTGGTCGTCAAGCACCAGAGTCTAGGAGCAAAGCCCCCTCACTGGTTCTGCTGTTTTGTCACTTTCCACCATTCCTATCTCTAACCTATACTCTTAGAATGAATGAAGAGGCACCCCGGCCCAGCAACAGCAGGAGGGGCATCTTTTCTCTTGTTGCCAAGGGTACTGGTTAAATCCAGGGTAAGTCTTGGATTTTTGTCTCCCGAGCACTAGAGTTGAGAGGGAAGCCCCCTTACTGGTTGTGCTACAGCAGCGGTTTTCAAAGTCTGGGTCGCGTCCCAAACTTGGGACAGTGAGGATTTGCTTTTGGGACACGAAGAAAATTGGGTAATGAAAGAGTAGTAGTCAATATAAATAATAAAAAAAATTGTTTTCACAAAATTAATAAGTAAATTTTAAAATAAAGTGTGACTTCCAGCTTCCTACATTGTCCCGTTATAAGCACAACTCCTGTTGTGATCTTTTGAAGTCGAAATGAGTCATTCTTTGAAGATATGTATGAAGGATGCACATGTGGAAAATGACACTCCACCATGAAAATCTCAGAACTGCAACGCCACCTTACTGGAGGTTCGTTGTGTGACTGCTAATAATATGTCCTTGCTGCTTTGGTCCATATTGTCGCCCCCAATTACAAGGGTGGCAGTAGAATACCATTTGGTTTGTCAGGTCTAGGTTTTCAGTTGCTCAGTAGCCCCCGTACAGAGACCATTCAACGCAATGAAAAGCTGCCTGTAGTAGGCAATATTTTACCGGGTTGACATATTTTTGTAGGTGTGGTTAGTGGAAACTTTTATTAAGCAGTGGCATTGTGTACCGTGGCCTTATAGGCCCCAAGCCTGAACAAAAATTGAACTTAAATGTTAAAGTGACAGTAATAACGGTCCTGACGATTGGGGGGGGGGGGGGAGGTTATACCGAAGGAGTGTTGGGACGCGGCGATTTGATTGATTAATAATTGGGACTTGGGTGAGAAAGTTTGAAGACCGCTGTGCTACAGTATGAATGGTGTGTGAAGTAACCTTGCTGATGATGACAACATGCATGCAGAATCTACTTTTTGCGTGGCCCTATGACAGGTTTGGCTATGTGTTGTGAGTTTTGTTTGTATGTAGTTAGCCAATTTTTAGTGGCCACTATCCGCCTGATGAGTCCCACAAGGACAAAACGCGTTGTGGATTAAGGTAACAAACAACTTTAAATTAGCTGCAGTTGTCATCAGCAGATGGAAAGTTTTGCCGACCCCAACCCTTCAAGCTGGCTTCCATGTTCTCTATGCTTGCTGAACTTGTCAACCCTTCTCCAATTTAAACAAAACACAACACCTTGTTCTAAAACGACGTTTAAACGTTGGTACACTCCCTCCTCCCCTAATTTACCCCCACAATCACTTTAAAATGATGATTTTGTTGCATTCTCCTTCCCATGCGCGAGTAGCGAGATTGACGGGCCGGGCCGTAGGACGAGACTCTTGCCGGGCGGCAAGTACTTAGTTACTGGTATCAATTCCCCCGTCGGCAGTACGGACTTGTCTAACGTTTCGCACACATCAGCAGCAATCAAAGGAGGCCGCTGAGCTTGAGTAGCCAAAGAGTACTCGTGATTACGTTTACACGTTTATATAAAACTCTATAAACGTTTAAACTCTACATGCCCGTTGAAACGTTTAAACGACTCATCCCTAGTATATAACTTGAAAGTTTAAACTTAATAGAAATTAAATTTGTCTCTAGTTTCTCCCCCTGAAAAAGTAATAGTAGAGCTGTCTACATCGTGCTGAAATTTACCAATCTTTCCATAGAGCTTGTGAGTGGATGGGCCCAGACCGGTGCACAGCTCAGATTCACTTGTCCCTCTGTGTCCATAACAAGGTCCCACCACATGAACACCACCTGAGCAACTCCGTCTCTCTCGGCCTTCAACACCTGGATGCAAGACCGCTCCTTGGGGATCGGATTCTTGCCCGACCAGTCAAATCTGGGGAAATAACAAACCAAAAATTTTGTGACAATTTCCCCAAACTGGATTTTTTCTATAGACCTACTATATTTATATTTGGCATTTATAGTTTACTGTAAACTAATTTCATGGGGCTCTCTTGGATATTAATTGAAATAAAAAATAAATTAGAATTGAAGTAGAAATAAAATTGAAAAATAAATATTAGGCCCTATATTGGATTAAACAGTCCTTGTTTCTTCTCCATAGGAAAGTTTATTACTAGAGGTAATGAGAAATGGTGATATAAAAATCCAAATTTCGTTTTATAAAACCCAAATTTCGCGTTTTTCGCGATTTCATTTAAATGGTCAAAAACATAGGCGGGTCATTCTTGAAAAACTTGCCTTTTTGGAATTTATTTTTTTCAAATATAATTTTGCTTTGTTGACTGACTCAACTAGGCCTAGGGCCTACATGATATTAAGCAGAAACCATCTGTTGATACATAAACAGTATTGACTTGTAATATTTTTTATAAATGGCATGGGAAAAAAAGATAGGTAGGACAGCATACAAAAAAACTCACCTGTGTTACTTTTTTTGTTCAATGTTTTTAGTGACAAGCAGTTCCTAGATTTTCTTGAAGAGATAAATTATAGAAAATGTTGATAGTATAGTTTAAGAATATATATGTATTGATTCATTCAAGAAGTATTTGCTACACAAAAAAGTGTTTTTACTCACCTTTGTTACTAATTATCAATTTTTCAACTCATTTTTTTACTTTTTGTTGAGAAAAAATTGTTTGTATTGATTGTATTAGATGTATTACAGTACTTTAACTAGGCAAACAGCATACATGCTTAACAATGGTCACTTTTATCACAATTATTCCTGAAACTTGAAATTATATGCGGTAACATAGGTGAGATATGGTAACAAAGGTGAGATTTAGTAACGTAGGTGAGTAATATATTTTCCTATTTAACACAAAAGCCTTGAAATTCTACATCAAATGTAAACTCATCTCTTTGAAGTGGTCTTGGCAACCCTAATGTACTGAAATTTCATATAAATACTCACCTATGTTACTCAGAATCTCACCCGTGTTACTTTTTAGTAACAAGAGTGAGGGTAACAAAAGTGAGATTTTAACCTAATAATATAAATAATTAATGTCAGCCATGCTTGTTTTCCTTGTCAGTATTATCAATGGGTTCTGGTATTGATTGCCCTGTTAACAAATTTATAGTAAATAATGTACCTAAAACATTACCTCAATTATCTAGGTAACAAAAGTGAGATTGAATTAAAATACTCCCATCAAATTAACAGTAGAAAGATGATAACTTTCTTCATTTACATGATGCATTCATACCAGCCATCTTGTTAGACAGGAAACCACAGCCTTGTCATGCTTGCACTGTGAGGTTCTGTTTAGGGCGGAAATTTTCAAATGCAACTTGGTAGGCCTAACAAGAGTGAGGTAACAAGAGTGAGGTAACAATAGAGACACACATAAAATATGTCCTAACAATGAAATTAATGGAATGATACTTCATTCAATTTACCTAAATGATAGGTTAAGGACAGGTAATATTGATGTCTTAAAATTAAGCTTACTTTTATTAAATAACTATTTCTAGTACAAAATGAAACCCAAAAGTTTAGATTCTTGTCTAGGACACAGCTTTTATCACACTTTTGAACAAGTTTATTTTTATTTTTGGTACTAATTTTTTAAACAGGTGTAGGGGAATATGATTTTCTAGTTCAGAATTAATGCAGCAAAATAAGCTATCAAGGATTTAAAACTTGCATGAATATTTAAAAAAATAAAAAATGTGAAAGTGATGTGACGGGGTTTGGGCAAGTTTTTCAAGATGACCCAGGCCTATATCTAAAAAAAAAAAAAAATTTTTTTTAAAAAAAATCCCTTTAAGCCTTTAAGTAGGGATGACATCAATTCCAATGGTTAGAATCGATCATTGTGACCCACAAATCTATTCAGAATCGATTCCCAAGGAAAAATAAATATTTTTACGCACCATTATTTTGGCGGTCTATTTCCGTGGAGCCCATGACGTCACGAAACGATGTACCGCCCGCTGCGCGCGTAATGTTCGGTCTGGACCGGCACCTCCACCAAAATTCACAAAAATTCTGGACCGGCACCTCCACCATCCACCCACATTTTGAGCTTTAAAATGCTTAATTTCGCGAGTTAATTCGCGTTTTGACCAGTTTTATACAATTTCGTTCGTTATTTCGCGATATACACGAGATTTCGCGAAATTCGCGTTTTCAAAATGTGTTTTTTCCATCTCTAAATGATGTAATTCGTCGACAATATTACATTTTAGGCAATAAAATGGATATTTAAAAAAAATCGCAAATTTCGTTATCACCATTTTTCACTACCTCTATTTATTACAAATAAATATAACTCATTAATTCATTTTCTTAATTAATAAAATTAAGATGTTTTGCCATGATAGCATTAAGCCCAATAAATAAGGCAACAGTAAAAAAAAAACACATCCGGTTCTTTATGTAGGCATTGTCACTGTACATACATATTGTATTGTGCGTGTGCGAGACAAATTAAAACGAAGATGGGATTGATTTATATGTACAAACATATTATAATGAACGATGAAATTATGGGGAAAATACAAAATTAAGAGAAATAGACCTACCAGAGAAAATTAAAAAAACAAATCAAATTTTTTGAGGTGATAAAGCCTAAATGCTAAAACAATACCACAAAGGCATAAAATTATATTAGTCATCAAAGAATTCAGGAGTAATACGCTTTTGATGAAAGGAAATATTTTAGGTTGATTTTGTGTCTTCTTCTTTTCATATGCCCGCATTTTTGGCTTACTGGGCCAATGGATGTAGGAGATGATAAAATTTGATGGGAGATACAATTTTGTAACCCAAGATAAGACCAGGGGGTTTATTTACTAAGTGACAACAGTCGACAGACAGCGACAAATAAATAAATAAATACATTTTATTTAGAGTCTACCCACTCAGTTATATAACTGATTTTCAGTGGGGGACTTTAAATCAAAGCGACCAAGCCAACCCTGCAGGCCCCGACGCAATCGACGAGTGAGCGATAACCAACCAAAGATCGATATTTTTAATACGAAATATAGCAATCAGTGGTATGGACAGTGCGAACACCCGCGAATCAACGCCAGAATCAACAAGGCCGATTCAGAACAACTCTGAAATTTATTATGTGCTTCGTTGCTAGGACGACTCCAAAGTCACCGTTTACAAACTCCTAAGACAAGAACTGATGGACTTAAGTCCAAATCAGAAGTTAAAAAACTTCTGACTTAAGCGGGAATCGAACCCTGGACCTTCTGCATTGGAAGCAGATACGCTAACCACAAGACCGAGCCACACAAGCGACAAGCGACAATAGTTGACCGAAACGACAACTTAAGTGGGGGGAAATTAATTAATTTGGTTAGCATATCTGCTTCCAATGCAGTAGGTCCAGGGTTCGATTCCCGCCAAAGTCAGAAGTTTTTTAACTTCTGATTTGGAATTAAGTCCATCAGTTTTTGTCTAAGGAGTTTGTAAACGGTGACTTTGGAGCAGTCCTAGCAACGAAGCACATAATAAATTCAGAGTTGTTCTGAATCGGCCTTGTTGATTCTGGCGTTGATCCGCGGGTGTTTGCACTGTCCATACCACTGATAGTCCGTGGAACAAGCTGCTAAAACTATAGGAACATTTCAAATCCGGAAACCAGCACCAAAATTTAGGAGCAGGTAAAAGACATATTTTAGAATGTTATTTTCACGGGGGACACGCATGGTAGCAAATAAGTCACCTGTCATGGCGTCCACAAGATGGCCGCCAAAATAATTCTTAAAATTGCTGTAACTCAAGAAGTAATCAACAGATTTGGAAAAACCAGGTTTTGTTTTATTCGGTTTTTAATGCTCTACAAAATGTCACTAGAAATTTTACCGTAAATACAATAGTTTCAATTATATTTATATATTATTCCAATGTATTGCAATTATAACACTTTTTGGTATATATCTAATTATTTATACGTAGAATTCGCTCGATTGTCATAAAATTTTCAGACTATACTAAAATAACGCCAATAAATCCAAAATTTTAAAGTCGCAAAACGAAATTCTGTAACTTTTTGATTAATTAATTAATTAAATTAAGCATTAATTAAATCCCAATTAAAAGTTTCTTATTCACTTACCAAAGTCACGCAGTGTATCACACAAGAACAATATGACCACAATGAACCAAAAAAATATTAGTTCAAAAAATTTATTTCAATATCTTTCCTATTAATTCAATTAATTCAATTAATTAAAAATAATGAAAATAATCTCAATAAATATAGTAAAATTAACACAAAGTAGTCCGACCTTGGAATCATTTTAAAGCTAGTTTTAAGGTGAATAAATGTAATGAAAAAAATTAATTTATTAAATTAATTAATCACCGAATTAATTACATTTTAGTTAAATTATCCCACTTTTGACATATGTATTGTTTTTGTATACCTAAAACTCGATCGATCGTCATAAAAATATACTACTTTACTGACATAATGCCATTGAATCCGAATTGTCATGTCCCAAAACAAAATTCCAATAACTTTCCGAAAACTTAAGAAATTAAATGAAGAATTACTCTTATATCTCAATAATTGTTATTGTCACTCAATTAACACACACAAAATGCCAACAGAAGTATCAAATATAAACAATGCAAGTATAATTTTAAAAATTAATAGTCCCAAAATTAAGTTATGCTACTCTTCCGTTAATTGAATTTCCCACAAAATTATTTTCCTGAAAACTAGCTTTAAAATGATTCCAAGGTCGACTACATTGTGTTAATTTTACAAAATTTATTGAGATTATTGTCATTATTTTTAATTAATTGAATTAATTGAATTAATAGGAAAGATATTGAAATAAATTTTTTGAACTAATATTTTTTGGTTCATTGTGGTCATATTGTTCTTGTGTGATACACTGCGTGACTTTGGTAAGTGAATAAGAAACTTTTAATTGGAATTTTAATTAATGCTTAATTTAATTAATTAATTAATCAAAAGTTACAAGAATTTCGTTTTGCGACTTAAAATTTTGGATTTATTGGCGTTATTTTTGTATAGTCTAAAAATTGTATGGCAATCGAGCGAATTCTACGTATAAATAATTAGATATATACCAAAAAGTGTTATAATTGCAATACATTGGAATAATATATAAATATAATTGAAACTATTGTATTTACGGTAAAATTTATGCTGACATTTTTGTAGAGGATTAAAAACCGAATAAAAGAAAACCTAGTTTGTCCAAATCTGTTGATTACTTCTTGAGTTACAGCAATTTTAAGAATTATTTTGGCGGCCATCTTGTGGACGCCATGACAGGTGACTTATTTGCTACCATGCGTGTCCCCCGTGAAAATAACATTCTAAAATACGTCGTTTAACTGCTCCTAAAATTTTGGTGCGGGTTTCCGGATTTGAAATGTTTTTACGCTTGTTCCACGGACTATGATTGGTATATTTCCTTTTAAAAATTTGATCTTTGGTTTTGGTTTTATCGCTCACTCGTCGATTGCGTCGGGGCCTACAGGGGTGGCTTGGGTCGCTTTGATTTACTGTCCCCCACTGAAAATCAGTTATATAACTGAGTAGGTAGACTCTAAATACAATTTATTCATTTATTATTTATTTAAGAGCAAGTGAGAACTGAGTCTGCCACCGCGAAGTTTTCATCATAGCCCTACCAAATTAAATAGTAATTCTGATTCAGCTTAGAAACTTGTATAGCTGCAGTCGGATGCGTGCAGCTTTGACCAAGCGAATAAGCTTTGTTATTGTCAATAATTATAATTCAATTACACATTTAACACTTTTAAAGCAGTCTGCCAATGTTTCCTTAACATAATACAACTACATACAGCAAATATAAGTAATTACTATAAAATTTGGTATGATAAAAATCCGAGGTGGCAGTTCACTTGCTTTCTCACTAAATTTGTTGTTTTCGGTCGACTATTGTCGCTTGTCTTGTCGATCGACTATTGTCACAATTAGTAAATAGCCCCCAGGTTTAACAAAGTTTGATAAAGTAATTAGTACCTAATACTTTTACTATTTACTCAGGCAAACTGTAGGTTTATAGGCCTAGCAAAGAAAAAAAATCAGTTATTAGCTATTGCCTATTACTCTAATAATTTAAATTAAGCACTTTAAAGCAGGCCGCAAGGCCCATGTGAGGATTCTTTTTCTTAGAACTATTATTTTTGTTGGTACTTTATTATTGTATTTTCTTTAAATGTGTTAAATATGTTTTCCTATATTGTAATGTTTTTGGTGTAACGAAATGAATAAAGCTTATTGAATCTGAATCTGACTTTGGTGCACATTGCATACGTATTTTTTTACCTTAAACGGGTTGTATGGGAACGATGGTTTTGAAATCGCTCTCAGAAAACTGACTTAGTTGTATATCGTGCACTGCCGCTGCACCTGAACACGTGGCCACTTTTTTCAGGAGTTTCCAACAAAACCTTGCCATCAATTTGTAGAAAATTTTTATCTTGTTCCACTGTTTGCAAGTGAACTTTCAACCACCTGTGCATAGATTGTACCAGATGAGGGGACAACAATGCAATCTTTCTGAAACAAAAGGCAAAACAAATAGTAAAACATGCACAAATCCAGGTCAGGGTCCACTAGATACCTAACAGCTGCTGTAAGCTCAGCATAAGTATCTAGTGGACCCTAAATCCAGGTACGCATTGTTTGTAATTTCTAAACAAACTGAAGATCTAGTACCTAGATGCCTTTCCCCGACTACAATTTTCCGGTTCAAAGAGATGGAAGACTCTGCAGTAAGTATTTTACAACATATTCTGATAAATTCAAATCTCTACAATATTTCAGACCAGCTAAATTTTTTTTTTTGGAAATAAATTGATTATAAAACCAGTTTATTACCTACCTCTAAGAGGGCTTCATGGGCTGGGGTGAAAGTGCCAATCGCCCCTTCACCTATAAGTTCTGTATCAAATACTTCGTCACAGAATATTGGCTCGGTGTTTTCATATCACCTGTTCACCAACTGTTAATTCAGTTGATCTTTTTGTGAAACACCTGGATTGCATCGCTGAATCCATTCTCTCGTATAACTTTTGATGCGCATTCTGCCATTGGCTGGAAACCCTACAATAATAATTTAGAATAGCAGAAAGTTTATACATCAATGGGCGTAGGCTGATAAGTCTGCTTAATGTAGGCCTATAGGGCCTAGTAGTAGACCTATTTCTATCCTACAAACGGGCCTAGGCCTAATAAACAAAAATAGGCCTACGTTCAAATATTTGTTTGGCTTGTTGATTTTGTGGGCAGAACCTATAGGCCTATTCTTATTGAAGGGCCTAAGCACAGGCCAAAGTCTATGTAGGTAGGCCTACCTATGTAGGCCCTATGACTTAAAAAGTAGAGACTAAGGACGTGTCTGATTGCTTGAAAAACGTGGCTCAGTCTCATTCTCATTTTACGTCATCATAATCGGTGACGTCAGAAGCAATGTACGAAGGGTCCAGATCGAGACTGGAACGGGAATAAAAACCAAGTAACGAAATACCACACTCATTCTCATTCTTATTACTAAAAAAATGGCGGCCTGGGGAGACGATCAAACAAAAAACACTTCCAAATCATGTTGAGTAACCAAAAAAGTTTTTAAATTTTAATAAATAATATAGTAATTAATAGTACAGAGTCAAATTTGATATGGAAACGTTATGTAAACACACGCCCGGCCACCTGCATGTGTCAACTCCATGGCTGTTCGTCTGTTTGGTTTTGATGTTGATACCATTGTTGATACTCCCATCAAGAAACGACCGAAAGGTACATTTTTAGTAATGAGACCGAGACTTAGAATGAGAATGAGACTGAGAACATAGTTCAGACAATCCTATGTATGGCCAGCTTAAGTTTAATTAGCCCTGTGGCTATTTATTTGAAGCTAGGCATAGGTACTTCATATTAAGATAATTTTTTAAAGGGTTTAGGTAATCTTTATTTCTTGTTTCTGTTCTCCCGGACGAACAATTTGGATTTCGAGCAAAGCACTCACAATACACAGCTAACGAGGATAACTAAATAAGATAACAATGGTTGGAACAGCGGCGGAATTCCTTGACGTCTCCAAGGCATTTGATTGTGTGTGGCATGTTGGACTCATTCACAAAATTGTACACTTTCAGTTCCCTGATTATCTATCCTGCTTATTCAATCCTTCCTCACTGAGCGTACTTTCTACGTATCAAAACATTCTGTCTCCTCCTCACAGCCCCCCAATCCTTCCCGGAGTACCTCAGGGTTCGGTGCTGAGCCCTGCTCTATTAATGTCTTCACAGCCGACATGCCACCTCCGTCGGAAGGTGTTTACCTCGGCAATGTTTGCTGATGACTTCGTGGCTCGTCAACTGATCGCCCGCCCATGGATCGCATTTTCCCCGTTGGACAACTTTAAACCTTGACACTATTTCAACTGGTACGCAAATTCACGCAGGGGCCCTCAATGTGGAGAAGACTTCAAGTACCCCTCTTCTCTGGTCTAGAAAAAAAGCCTCCTCCTCAGTTACGTCTCAATGATGTCGCCATACCATGGGCACCGACCATAGATGCCGGGGCCCATAACTTTAGACCGTAAACTTACGTGGGGTCCAAATATCCGGTCAGCAACTCAGAAGGCAACCGTAAACTCGTCTCTCTTACCCCCTTCTGCGGAATGCACAGCTCCCCGGTAACGGCCAAGCTCCGCCTCTACACGTCAGCTGAAATCCGTTCAGCGGCTTTATACGCATCTCCTGTCTGGGGAGGATGTGCAGCACCCCACCGCAACCAACTACAAGTGGTGCAAAACAAGATTCTTCGTGTGTCCCTTTCTCTCCCTCGCTGACATGAATGTCCGAGGTTCAACGCTGACCTCGGCCCTGCAACCGTGGACCAATGCATTGCTGCACAAGCTGCCAGATTTTACGCATCTCTAGAAGCGGTACCAAACCCCCGGGTTTTCCCTGCACTTGCCCACATTATTCCGAGAGAAGCGACGTATTCCCGCGCCCCATTGCAGCTCTTGGACCTCGTTTCTTCCCTCCACGTCGTCAGGCACGGCTTCTGCGGGCTCGTCAACGTCTCATCGCCGGTCGTCGTCGAGTGGATGTAGTGGACCCACGACAAAGACCTCCATGACGATAAAATAACTCCCCTTTTGGATGTCCTCTTGGGGGACTTTTTCTGCCACGGATGCAAAACCTAGAAGTTTTTTGCCATTTTCAAGTTCCGGCGGTATTTTACCGAAATCAACGGTGCCTATCACCAATTACCATGCAGCACAAGGACGGCTGCCCCATCGCCCAACTCTGGCACACATCAGATTTTTAGTTAAAATGCTTCGCACCAGGCACTAAAATACCAGGGGAGAGGCTTCGAGCCTCACCCATTCCCCAAAACAGAAGATTATTTTATTTCTTGCTTAGAAGCTTAAAAAATGCATGTGCTCCAGAATATTCCCCAAAAAGAAAATGCTCGAGCATTTTACATCACTACTACCCATGAAAATAAAACAAACATTTACTACCCGCGGGTAGAACGGGTATCAAATCACGGTAACCCGGGTACAAAGTTTTTCCCGGGGATTGATATCCCCACTTTAAATCAGTACCGGTAACATTTAAGAGAATTTAAAGGTAAATTACAGCATTTTAAGTAATGAAGGAAATAGAATAGGCCTACCTAGGCCTACTACATAGCAAAATAATTATAGTGTGGACCAGATAAGGTGGCGGTCGCCGAGGGATCGCAAACACTGTCGTCCACGCACTATGGCCACAGGATCGGCAAAAAGTAGATAAAATAACGGGCCCCTAAAACTGCTTTCAGAGAAAAACACGACTATTTTAAAGCCAAGCCTTGACCAATATTATCCTAAAAAAAAAAGTTTTTTTTGAAGTGTACGAAAAAAAATCAAGACATTTTGATCAACCCTTGAAAATCCCACTCGCACGCTCGCATTTTGCGAGTGACAATTTGGGTCTTGCGAGTACTTTTATGGACGTGCTTCAAAATATTGTTTTTTTCGAGAATTTGAATCGAGCGCCGATTCATGCCGCCGACTTGTGGCAGTGTGCTGGTATGCCCCCCACCCCCTCCTGCCTAACCACTTGTGCGATCTTCCAGAATTATACCGCGTAAATAATACCACAACATCAACTTATGTTTTCAATCTTGCTAGAAGTCAAAAATTAAAGCTATCACCCATGGTGATAAATCTTTTCCCTTTTCTTGTTTACTCTCGTTCGGGCTCCAGTCCCCCCCTTCCCGCGCCCGAGCCAACGCATCGTGAGTCGTGACCTGACTTGACTGTGACAAGTTATAAACCAATGCAACCGAACAGTGAGTGTTATCTTAACGGCCCGCTGCTGTTCCTCTTTCGTGATTATGAATACTACTTCATCGCACGTCATTGTTTATAGAACAGCATTACGTCTGAGATATTACGATAATTGATGAGCGCGTTTCTTCACAGTTTTTATTAGACACCCCACACGATTTTTTGTTTTACACCCGGGTAATGTGGACGGGTACCCGGGTCGTAAAAAAGTCGGATTTCGTCATCCCTAGTAAACAGCCAGACACATTATTGTAAGACGCGATCGCGAACATAAGTCATTGGGCATTTTGTTGATGCGGCGCATATGATTTGTACCATCAGTGTTCTTATCTTATCTTATCTGCAAGTGGTTTTAAAGAGTTTTTCACGGTAAAAAATACTGAAGTTTTTCAGTACTGAATTAAGCCCGCTATGTTTATCCTAAAAGCACCAACGCTCTTAATAAAACCTGACCTCCGCCTCCCAAACCCCCCTTGCCTTCCCGCCGAAAGTACCTTCCCCCTAGGAGCGAGTACTAAAAGACGGGTGCGAGTTGATTTGTTACACAATTTTCAAGGTTGATTTTTATGCTCCTAAACATTGACATCACATCTGGGGAGGTTGGCATTATAAACAGCTGGAACTTTGGACACACCATGACCAACAAGGCAAAAAAACACTTTCGTAATCGTGATTACTTAAAATCATTATTTCGCTAAAATACTGACTCTGTGGGACAACTACTTTATTTACAGCTTATAAAATGTTGATTTATGTGATAACATATCACGATAACTGACCAAAACGGTAGGCCCTACCTAATGCCCGTTGTGTGTAAATTGTCAAAGTTGGGGTCCGTGCTCTCGCTTGACCTTGACGTGGGCCCCAGGGTTTATCGGTCCAACCTATATTGAAAGAGAGGGGGGGGGGGGGCTGAGGTTTAGTGACCATCAAAAGAAGAGGCAAGGAACTAAACAGATAACATCTATCTGCATCTTGTGCACTCTGCTCGCTTTAAAAGTCCCCTTTATATAGCCTAACATTATTTTTTATAATTTGATTATACCTATGCTTATTTATCTTTTAGGCCTTAACGTAAAAGTAATAAAAAACACAACCTACCTCACATGCAACAATGGTATCTGCACCACAAATTGCAGCCATCATAGACAGCAAACCAGTTCCTGTTCCAATATCTAGAACATGGCTTCTTTGCCACAATTATGCATCTTTTCAATTGCTATTTAATGGCTTCATAATACTTCTTGTTCTAAAAAAAGGGAAAATGTAAAGTAGGATTAAAGTCACTCCGAGGGAAAGCCGAATTATAAAATTACGACATAGGCATACCGTTTGCCTACCAGTATTGGGGAAAGAAGTTAAAAGAAGATCAAAAAGTTCAATTTTGGGGGTGGGGCCTACATTTTGAAAATGAAAAAACTTAGGCCTATAGCTTTTTAAACAACTTATCCAACATGACTTCGTTTTTGATTAATTATGTCTTTTTTGTTGGTTCGATCCCAAAGGGCCAAACCGATTGCGATGAAATTTTAAACAGACATCTGTGATCAGTGTAGTAGGCCTAGGCCAACTGAGAATTGTTAACAAAAAACAGCCAAATCTGTTACGAATCAACGTACAAGAAATCATAGCCTAAATTGAAAATAAAGGCTGAAATGTGCACATTTAATTAAACATCAATGGTTTTATTCTTGAAGAAAACAATTTTATCCAATCATGTTTGTCGCGGTGAATGCATGCAGTGACTAAAGTATAACAAATCTCCATGCTCAAGAATCCAAAAAATTTCCCCTGGGAGATAGAGTAAATAAACAAACTAAAGGCTACACTACTTCGTACTGGCCATGTTTTTCCATTAAAATTGTAGGCCTAGGTTCTAAAGCATTTCAAACATGTTCTAGGCCCTATAATTGTCCAGAATAAAAATCTAGCCCAACCATTGTTTGAACCAGGGTCTCCCACTTACAATCGGATAAAGCATATACCCCCCCCCCCCTCCCCTAGGTGTTATAAGTTTGAAGAAATTTTTAGAAAAATGAAAAAAAGCGTAAAATTGCAATTTTCATTAGAAATAATTTTTCGATTACCTACGCTCAAATTTCACACAAATATATTAATTCATAAAATTAAGGTTCTGGCAAAAATCACTATGATTGGATAAAGCATGTAGGTTGTTATAAGTCAAAGAAAGTTTTAAAAAATCAAAAAACTCGGAAAATTGCGATTTTCATGGGGAATAATTTTTCAATTGTGGCCTCAAATTTCAAACCAAATAAATATAAATTCATAAAATGAAGGTTCTGTGAAAAAATCATTACAATCGAATAAAGCATGAAGGGGTTTTTTATAAGTCGAAGAAATATTTAAAAAATAAAATAAAATCGTAAAATTGCGATTTTCCCTGAGAAATAATTTTTCGATTAAGCTAAAAAACGTGGCAGTTATAAGTTCCGAGATTTCGAAGGCCTCCAAAAAAATTTCATCGCAATTGGAGTATCGGTTTAGCCCCGGAATAACACACAAAAATACAAAAAGAAAAAAAAGAAAAAAAAGAAGAAAAAACATTCCGGATTTTGTTCTCCATTGTAGTGAAAGGGAATCTTCGCTTGCCTCGCTACACTCACCAATTAAGTATATTAAATTGATAAGTGAGGCGTACGACACATCCTGTCCTCACAGACAACAGCCAAGCAAAAGTTAGTGCAGGACCCCTATTTTATAACTCTGACCCAATTGGATTCGACATTTTTCGACTGTAAACGATTCGGTTGTGGTTGGTCAAAGTCAAAATGTATGATCACATGGCAGTGCAGACGGCCAAATGTGAACAAATGAATCACAGTCAATTGTCACATCTTCGAATTTACATCATGAAATAGAATTGTGTGTATTATTTCCAATCCGGGAGAAATGGGTTTTAAATACATAGTATAATTTCATGAAAAAAGAGAATGCACAGGACTTTTTGGGGTAGGCCCCCTTTCTAATTAGGTAGGTTTTCTTTGAGCATACTAGTGTAGAGAGGGGGGGGGTGAATCAGTCGCGTCCGCAAAGAGTATTTAGTGTTTAAAAACTCTTTCACGTCCCCCTGGCTTATACGAAACGACTGACAACAAGGATGCCAGCGCTTGATAACCGGAGAGGTAAGTCTAATAGGAAGATGGATAGAACAAAATGCCCCTCTAGGCAATAAATGTCATTCTTTTCTGGAACGCTGGTGGAATCACCAAAGATAAGTATGTTGAATTTAAAAAAGTAATCGCTGATAGAAATGTGGACGCATTCGCAATAACGGAAGCAGGTGCTATTACTGAAGACTATAAAAATGACGAAACTTATACACAAGGATTTTCGATGTACAAACTAAAAAGATAAAGAAAAATCTCTTCAGGAATCCCAGTTGGTGGCAGGGTGGGGATCACTTGTCGTTTCAAAGAAATACACGCAATGGAGGAAAACGACAAAATCGAGATTGTTCAAATGGAAATATGGAAAAATGGCACCAAGACAAAATTCATCATTGTATATAACCCACCCAGAAATGAAACAAAACTACTAGACTTAGTCGATATAGACAGCAATGCAATTTTAATTGGGGATTTTAACGCACCAAACACACTTTGGAATTATAAACAAACGACACGAGTAGGATCGATTTTAGAAGAATATGTAGACAGCAATCCGCTAATATTGGTAAATCCAGAGGACCCATTCACTTTTCTGTCATACAAAGGAGACCTGTCAAGACCTGATCTAGTTTTTACCCATGCCAATCTACAAGAAGAGGTTAACAAGAAAATCTGGAATCCCCTACTGGAGCAGGTCATAAAATGATATTAGTCACTAGAGAAAAAGGAAGCAAAGAGGAAGAGGATACAAAGTGCACATGGAATTTCAAAAAGGCAAATTGGAGAGGGTTTAGACAAGACACAGAAAAGGCATTTGATGAGAGGGAGGCTGAAGAGGACATAGACAGGGAGAATGCACAAATAATAAAAATAATACAAGATGCAGCTGAAAAACATATACCTAGAGGCAAAGCAAAACGGTTTAAACCATTTTGGAATAATGAACTCTCAGTGCTCAAAGATCAGAGAGATGAAGCAAGGAAGAAGGCTGAGAAAACACAAAACATGGAAGATATGATAGAGCTAAGGAAAAGACAAGCAAAACTAAGAAGGGCCATACTCGAGAGCAAAAAGAGGGCATTAGAAGAATTTGTAGAAAATATTGATTACCAAAAGGACGGGAAAAGGGCACATACATTCTTCTCTAAATTAAATAACCAAGAAAAAAGATCAAACAAAAATGAGTTATTAGTACACAATGGAGAAGAAATACACGATGATAAGAGGAAGGCAGAAGTGATATGTGAATTTCAAGCTAAACAAGCAAAACCAAAGAAAAATAAGCACACTAAAGTAGAATTCCAAAAATTTGTGGATGACATAAAAGACCCATATAACTCACCTTTCATAATGAGCGAATTGGAAGAAGCACTAAGAAGGCTTAAAATTAAAAAAATCACCGGGAGTCGACCTGATATACCCGGAATTTCTAAAGAACCTTGGTAAGGAAGGTAAAAGTGCAATACTAAATCTCTTTAATAACATCTGGAAATACAATATTCCCGATATATGGAGGAAAGCAGAGATAATACCACTGCTGAAAAATGGGAAGGATAGCTCAAAAGTCGAAAGCTACAGGCCAATAGCCTTAACATCGATGATGGCTAAAACAATGGAGCATATGGTCAACTATAGGCTAAAAACATTTTTAGAGTCGAATGAAGTGTTGGCAAAGGAGCAGGCAGGTTTTAGCAGAACAGAGGGACACTAGACCAGGTGGCATACTTGCAGCAGGATATTAAGGAAGGGTCAATAAGAAGTTATCTACATTGGTAGTTTATGTTGATTTTAAGACTGCATTTGATATAGTAGATAGAGAAATACTTTTAAAAAAGATGAGAGAGATGGGAGTACCCACACAACATTTACAGATGGAGTAAAAATTTTCTAAGTCAGAGATATAATATAAGAGTAAGATGCAACAACAAACGATCACGGTATAGAAAAACCAAGGCAGGAGTACCACAAGGGGCAGTAACAAGCCCTACTTACTTCCTGATATATATAAACGACTTGGCGCAATATATACAGGAAAAAGCGAGGTAGAGATCAAGTTATTTGCAGACGATGTGGTGCTGTGGTAAAGTGACAGAGACGTACAGAAAATGGAGTTAGAAATGAACAAGGCATTGCAAGCATTAGAAGAATGGACCAGGGAAAATGGGATGGTAGTGAATGAAACAAAAACAGTACCGGTAGGCCTATACAGTTATTGTACAACAGGAAGAACAATGCCCCAGTTTAACCTGAAATATACAGGAGTAAGCTTAAAATACGAAGAAGACCCAATCTATCTTGGTGTAATGATGGATAAGAAAATGACGATGTCTAGCCATATCGACAGAATGTGCCAATTAAGTAATAAAAGACTAGGCTTACTGAAAAGAGTATCAGGGGTAACGTGGGGAGCCAATGTCAATACGCTATCTACGACATACAAAACATACATACGTCCAGTGTTGGAATATGGAAATGCCATGTTGATTAACACTTCAAAAACACACTTGGACAAGCTCAACATTATCCAAAATAAAGCCCTGAGGATCATAACAGGAGGAGTGAAAACCACACCTATCACCGCAATGGAAACAGTAGCTGAAGTCCCACCACTGGAAGCAAGGAGAAATGTAGCAGCTGGAAGCCTGTACGAAAAAATGGTTTGCTTAGATGTAGATTATTGGGACAGAGATCCCCAAGAAGGCCTTAAAACACAAAAAACATTCATAACTGAAGCTAGGAATGTAGTGGGAAAGTTAATGGGGAAGTGATAACTGAAAACAGACAAGAAATAGGAAAACCAAACATTCATATGTCATCATTGGAAATAAACCATCAACTAAACATTGAAGGAATTCAAGAGAAAAAGAAGAACTATCAAGAGGAGCATATGAGAAGTCTGGCACTAAGATTTATTCACAAAGAATACCCAGAGAAGGAGTGGCTGCATATATACACTGATGGATCAGCAACACCAGGAGAAGGGAATGCAGGTGCAGGAATACACAGTAGAGAGTTTGAGGAATCATTCCCAGCAGGATCAAATGGTAGTAACTTTGATGGGGAGATGAGAGCAATAAGCAAAAGCGTTGGAGAAGATTGAATACTTTAGAGAAAGGAAGGTGGTGATACTAACAGACTCAAGAGCATCTATCCAGGCTATAGTGAGTAGAGAGAAACAGAAGCAGAAATAAGAAACTGCAAGATAAGAATCCTGAGGTTGATGAATGCAGGTAACACAGTTATGCTACAATGGATACCGGCACACTGCGGCATAAACGGAAACGAGAAGGCTGATTTCCTCGCTAAAATGGGAAGTAAAACCAAGCAGCCAGCAACTCGGAGGTAACAGATCAGCTAAATCCCATCTGAAATCAGCCAGCAACTCGGAGGTAAAGAAAGCATGGAAGGAGAAAGGCAAGAATAAAATGTGGAGTGAGCTAGTTAAAACAAGGAAAGGAGGAAATGAGAGGACAAACCATTATAAAAGAAGAACTACAACAGCACAGTTTAGACTAGATACCGGCCATGACTTGCTAGCAAAGCACTTACACAGAATAGGTGTGATGGAGAGCAGCATGTGTAAGCTCTGTGGTGAAGGAATACAGGACAGACAACATCTATTTAGATGCGCTACATTGAAAGGACACTATGGGGAAATGCCAGGGGGTATGGACAGGAGTCCTATCTTTACTGGTTGTCAAGACACATGATGACATAAATATGTCGATGTGGGCATAAGAGAAGAAGAAGAAGACTAGTGTTATTTGTTTGAGAAAGTTAATATGTGGTTGTGTTTATGATTAGGCTAGGCTTATCTCCACCATTTTTCCTAATAAAACAAACAAAATTTTGACTTACGAAAAAATCATATACCTTTCGACCTCGACCAACCACAACCAAATCAATTACCGTTAAAAACTTACGAACCCAATTCGGCCAGAGTTATAGAAAAGAGGCCCCCGGTTGGGGGTACTCAATACATACATATATGCTACGAAAGATGTGTTTGAATCATATGGGTGATTAAATTTAGTATTTGAACGTTTTGTGGTTTGGAATAAAAAAGTGTATGTTTTTGAAAATTTTTACTTTTAGTTTAGATTGCTTGTAAGCTTGGGAGGTCTTGGGTAATTTGGCAGTCTTATTTTAAATTATAGGCCTTACCTGCATTCATATTTAGTTGGCAAAGGGGGTTTGCCCCATCGTTTCGTAAAAGGAACGCCTAATAAGTAAAGTGAAAAACGAGCCAAAAGGTTTTGCGGTACATAATTCCCCTTTTCAGTTCATGTACAGCAGCAAATGCAGAGCGGGCAATCCTTGTGGTAATCGTAGCCCTATCTTGTTTTTCCCATCCCCCTTCCCAGTTTGGGGTTGAGTTTTTTCGTAAAGACGCTCATTTTTCGTAACAGAAGGTCCCCATATCTGCCTGAAAAACAATTTAAATGTTGAGTAACTCGAAACTGTAAGGGGTTTTAAAAAAGGAAGCATTAAATTAAAAATTTGGTTTGTTAAAAATTTAATTTTTTGGGGTTTATTTTTAAAAGGGCTTTAAACCACCCCTCCCGGGTAGACGCCTACAGCACTCTATTGCTTTTAAAGGGTGATGACCATAGTAGCCCCAAACATCAATGTTTAACAGCATTAGGAAGTATGTGTGGTAATTGGCTTAAATGCAATACAAATGGAAAGCTCAAATCTTCCCAAAACCCCAAAAAAATTGAAAAAGTACATGTAGATGTAGAAAAACTAGGGCCGCTTCGAGAAGCGAACACTTTTTTAGCGCTTCGGCTGATGGTGAGCTTTTTTGTAATTTTTTAGTAGGGTTACATCTTAAATTCATTTCCCACGCGTAGGCCAGCTGTGAATGGAAGGGATCAAACGCGCACCTTGCCGCGTTGTCTCCACGCCGTCTCTTTTGCCTCATAGCCATAGGTAGCTACTCGCCAAAGCACAGACGGACCGAAAACAGATACAAAAATGCGCGAGGGGCAGTGGTAAAAACTAAAAAACGTTTTTGTACGATGTGGGCCCGGGCCCTACACTTTTTAAACGATTTTTGTAATAGTAGGCGGGAAAACTTTTTTAAATAGGAATTTTTTTGAAAAAAAAGTGACATTATTACGGGAAATTTTTATAGTCCCTACAGGTTGCAAAATTTTTTTTTTTAAAGTGCAAAATTCAGACTTTTTGTGCAGGAAAATCCTATAAAGAAACGTTATAGTTGATAACCTTTTTTAAAAATTATCGGTACCGGTATTGATTTTTTCTTTTTAAATTATCTCCTCTAATAAAACTTTAAACTAAAAAAAAAACAAATGATGCTTCAAAGAAACAAGCATAGCCCTAAAATAGATACTGGTAAAAAAATTGGCAGTTTTGTTCAAACCCCTTTTAAAGGCATAAGTTTCATTATTGGTTTCCCCAATGGGCCGGGGCCAGGGCTACACCCTAAGAACACAAAAAAAAATTTTACTCTTATGTGGGTGGTAACAAAAAAACCAAAATAGCTGAAAGTAGCTCACTACTATTTAAAGTAGCTGCACAATAGCAAACTATTAGAATGTAGTAGCTTAAAAGTAGCTAAAATACTTTCTAAAGGCAAATAGCTGTAGCTGTAGCAGTGCCCTTTTTTTTTAAAAAGCTTTTAAAAAACTGAATTAAAACCTGACCCACCCTAGTTGGGGGCACTGCCAGCAGTGTCTAATTTTTCTTTTTTAGTATATCTGAGTGAAATAACTAAAATAATCCATCTTTTTAAAAAAACAAAAAATAATTGCATGTTGACATGTTTGACATGTTAACATCAGACGCTTGTTTACTGTGCCCCGCCCTGGGGGGCTTGTAAAAGAATACAAATTTATTGCATTTTTTTGTAAAAAATAAATATAAGTAGGAACCCAGGGCCTAGCTTTTTAAATTCTTTTGGGGATAAAAGGGGAAAAATAAAAATTTTTACAATCTGAATACAAAAAGTGTTTTGACGAAGTTTTTGACTAAATGAAAAAATGTGTTTTCTGTGTCCCCCCCTCCTTATTTACAATAAAGCTTCTAGGTACTTTTAGAGGGCCCATTTTAATTTTTAATTAGTTACCCTAAATATTGAAATCAGCACGCAGTCATGGACAACTGTCATGCGGAACGTAAATCGATCCGACCAAAGGAAAAATTGATTTGGGTTTCGGGGCTAGGTTTGCCTAAAACCCGGCCCCCAAACCCCGTGGCGACGTGGTTGGAAAAAGGTCAATTTTGTCATTATTGATTTTTTTGCACCGAAATATTATTTTGGGGACTTTTTACCGTTTTATAATGCTTTTAAACTCGGGGGCCCATTTTGATTTGTCATATTCGGCAAAGTTACATGGGCTTTTTTAGTTTTTTAGGCCTATATCTTCTCCTTTTCTGTTTACATTAGGCAGTGGCAGGTTCCCCCTCATCTCCCCTTTCTCCTTCGTCCCACTCTTCCAAAGTTTCCCGATATTCCCTTCAGACTCCGAGCAAAACCCCTGTTTTCCCCAGGCCCCGGGCCGGAGCAAAAAAAATTTTTTTTTTTTTTTTCTAATTGATTTTGAATTTTAAAAACTTACTTTCCCCTTCACGTTCGTCCTATCTCTTAAACTGCAGCGCAGATTTTAAACAAAAAACGTGGGGATAATTCGCTGATTAGAACCCCACAAAAGGGAAAGCATTTAAAAATTTAAAAGAAAACATAGGCCAAGTTGGAAAATGGCAATCATCGCTTGATTGGAAAATTCACGCACAAAGGAGCACACACAAGTGAACAATTTTACAATTTTCCAATTTTATTGATGCTAGGACGAATTTTTAAAATAATAAAAATGAAGTCATCAAAAAAACAATGTTTCAAAGGGGTTTAAATTATACCAAAAATTTAGATATGTAATAAACACTTAAAAAGAATAGCATCATCACCTTTACAAGGGCCTATTGCACTCATTGTAGCAATAGGACTACAGTAATTCACATAGCCTACATTACAAAGGAGAAAATAGGCTTAGACTATGATTTCAATCAAATTTGAAATGTTCATACCACTAAACCAACTAAAGTAAGCTACTTTCAAAGGGCTTCAAAAACCTCTAAAACTCACCAAATCGAATCTAGGATATCAATTTTTTTGCGGGGGCAAGCCCCCGGACCCCCACTATTTTTGCCTGTACCCGGCAATGTTTATGGAATACCTACCCAGTGAACATTTTTTTCTGGGAAGAACACTGAAGGCCTCTTCTTGCTCACGTCTCCATTTCGCTCAATTCGCTCCTCTCCCCCCCTAGTCCACCCTCTCCCCTAGTCTGGATACACCTTTGGCAGCAGTTTCAGAGATTTTTTGAACCCAATCAACTTCCTTTCCCCCACTATCCCCTCAGAAAGGCCATTCCATTCCACCACCGTCCTAGCCAGGAAGGAGTTTTTACCCACATCCGTGGCCCATGTACCTCTCTCAAATTTCCATGAATGGTCTCCTCTGGCTATATAGGCCTAGCTAGCTCTTCTTAGATGCCCATTCATATCCCCACATCCCTCATGTGCTCTGGACACCCTGTACATCTTACCCATTCTGTCCATTCTTCTCCGGTCCTCAACCGTCTCCCAGCTGCGGTCGAGAATAGGTTACCGGTACAAAATAAAAACCTAGGCCGAGAATTGAATCGATAGGCCTACAGCCTTCAATTGTTAGTTGATTCGACTAAAGTATAAATATTTGGATACGTGTTAGGGTGGGGGCTAGGTACTTTTTTGGTTGGTAGCCCCCAAATTTCTAACAAGGGGAAAAGAGCACTCTTGCAGTTGGCGGGTCCCAACTTTTTTTTTCAATGAAAACATACGCACCCGAAATCCTTTCCGTTACAAAACTACTTTCGTTAGGATAGCCGAACTTTCCGCTGGCTACAGTGCGCCGCGCTAGTTCTAGGATATTTTCGAAAAGAGCGCACCCGAAATCCTTTCCGTTAGTGTATAAAAGTTGGGACCCGCCAACTGCAAGAGTACCGGGAAAAGTAGGTAAATGGGAAGGGGGAGCGCGAAGCGCCTATGTTTTAATAATAGCCTAGGCCTACACCAAAGATGGTAGACCTACCGGTAGGCCTAGTAACCTGGCCTAGGCCCTAGGCCTAGCCATAGCCTAGGCCTGGCTAATCTTGGCCCTAGTCCAGCGCTTTGGAGACGAAGGCATGTAGGGCTAGTGGAACTCTTGCCGCTAAGCGGGTCCACCTTTTAAAAACGCTATTTTTCGTGTACTCTAGTACTAACCTCGCCGCCCCCCCACCCCCTAACCTAGGTTTTCCGGCACTGTTTCGGTTAAGAATGGCCAACTTTTAAACACTTGTAAACTGTGTTGTGTGTGTTAAAGGTTTTGAAGGTTTTTTGTTTAAAATAGCGACGTTAAAGGTTTTGAAGGTTTTTTTGTTTAAAATAGCGACGTTAAAGGTTTTGTAAGGTTACTTACAGTGAGTGTACGGCTCGGTGGAAGTGCTGGTGAAAAGTTGGCCATTCTTAACCGAAACAGTACCGGTTTTCCTAGCAAAAATTTATGCTAGGAAAACCTAGGTTAGGGGGGTGGGGGTGTGGGCGCGAAGCACCGTGGCGAGGTTAGTATTAACTATTAAAGTTGGACCCGCTTAGCGGCAAGAGTGCCGGGCTGGAAAGGTAGGTAGGCCTAGGACTACCTCGCTCGATTTTAAACATCTCGTTAGTCACGCCTAGGCCTATAGACGGCTTAAAGAAAGTAAAGCCTACCTGGACAAAAAAAGCATTCTAACTTACAAAAAAT